>JAVXUP010000102.1:600000-817701 GCA_033070095.1 Escallonia herrerae | reverse complement strand
TGTAGAAAAGTACAACATTCTGTAACAATAAGAAGAAAAGGGAGAAAAGATAAAACCTGTTTGTGCAACGCTTCCATGGCAAGTACCCCAGCTTCAGCATCCTTGGATGAACATCTGGAATCCCTAGCGGCCAGCAGTGGTTTTCCATATGTGGCTTGGAACTTTGGGAAAGGAATCAAATGAATTGCCAAGAAGACAAAAAATGAGGAAAGAGATTTAAATAGTGCCATGAGAGATCTAGAAGAGAGGCTGAGGGGAATATCCTCTTATGATTACTACTCTCCGTTAATAATAATATTGATGCAAGTAAAAGCAAAATATTCACTTACATATTTTATTTTCCAACACCTACAATCTTAAAAATCACACTTCAGAACAAACTCCTCTCCTCTTTCTGGCCCATATGAACTAAAATACTCTGTGAAGTATCTACAAGGAAAACAAACTCAGACAGTAAGAAACACATACTTGTCTCTCAGTTCCAAGAAATCCCGGCATCAAAAAGTCAAAAAGTGACCACAGCTCCAAGACGTTATTCTGCAATATGAGAAGAATTTGCCAGGTAAATTGAGTGTTCTAGTGCACTACGGTAGAAGCTTGAACAAAGAAGCTACCTGAATTGGAGTTCCACTTAATATGAGGCGGTGTTGAGCCTTTAACTGCTTCACAGCACCTGTGATTTTCGACTTTGAGTTCTTGATCATATGTCCCTCATCCAAAATACAGAAGTTCCATAAAAGCTGTCTAAGATAATCAATATCTTTACGGACCACATCATACGAAGTCACGATGACATTGTGCTTCGCAAACATAGTTCGGAGTGAGCTTCGCTCTTGAGCAGAACCAACATACTGGAGTGTTGTTATAACAGACATATCTATGAACTTCTCTATCTCAAAGACCCAATGTCCAACAAGTGTGGAAGGGCAAACTATTAATGATGGTAGGTCATCATCGCCACCATTTGAAGCACGGTGCTCCGCTATGTCAGATGCCACAATTGCTGATGCTTGAAGAGTCTTACCAAGGCCCATATCATCACATAAGACACCATGAAGGTTAAAGCGCTTCAAAAAAGCCAACCAATTTATGCCTTCTTGCTGATACCTAAAAATATCAGATGCTATAACAGCTTGCAACAAGAATATAACCAGCAAAGATAAAACTTAAATTCTAAAAGCTACAACCAGGGTTTGGACTAATGAATCCAGAGAAGCATTACAGTATAAACCGTCGAGAAAAACTAACAGAGTAGAAGCACAGAATTTGAAATATAGTGATATTAAATTATTGATACAGATAAAGGCACTCAAAAAGGCTCATCTACTAATTCCGCTTCCCAAACCCATCCCTGTCCATGCACTTTCCCAGATATGGAGCCAAATTCTAATTTAGATTTACATTAGTACGCTGCCAGTTCATTTTCATTCAGGAGTTACAGGGTTCCCAAATAACCAAATATTTCTTAACTACGCGGGTTCGAATGCGATAAGGTGCGGATACGCGGATAAATCATTATCTCAAAAAAGAGGATATGGGTGCCACGGGTTTTACGGAAAAAATTTATTAACATATATTATTTGTATCTAGCAAAAATAATGCTATTTTAGCCACAATAAGATATTTTGTTAATTTGGTGGGCTGCTTTAGAAATATTGAAAGTGTATAGCCAAATATGATAAAGTCTGTACAAGTTCTGCTATATTTTGAAAGTAGTGGGGCTATTTTAAATTGAAAGTGTATAGCCAAATATGATAAAGTCTGTACAAGTTCTGTTATGTTTTGAAAGTAGTGGGGCTATTTTAAAAGATAGTCAAAAAGCTGGACTAAAACATAATAAACAGAAAGTTTGATACAACTGTAGCTTATAAACAACCCTCATCCAAAACATAGACAACATCGACAGAGCTCTGCAAAGGGGCCGTTGCCGCTGCTCTCGGACACCGCTGGTCACCTCTCCCGCCGGATATTGCCAGTCGCCCCTACAGCCGGAAGACCGTCGCCGCTCCAGCAGAGGTTGTTTCTTCTCTTCTCCTTCTCCTATTATCTGCTAAAAAACCCTGGGTGCATACCCTTGCCATATCCCTAGCGTGTCCCGGTCGTACCCAAGTTCCAGAAAATTAGATGAAAAAAGTCTAATTTCCGACACGCACCCAGTGCGCACCAATGCGGCACCCAACTTGCACCCGCACCCGACGCACACCCGGTGCTGGTGTTTCCTCCAAATTGCCGCACCGGTGCTTCAAAGCTATGGTGGCACTCATGGATCTTAATCGAGTTATAGGGCCCGTGGCAGTAAAATATTTGCAAGGCTAAATGTTCTTAGTCGTCTTAGGGGCTGTTGATGAAACTGAAATTTACATGCTGAAGCTTAAAAGCTAAATTTGTAAAACTAAAAACTTTAAGCGGTTTTTACCACTAAAATTGTTAAACCAAAAGCAAATGTCTGAAAATTGTTTCATCTTAGAAACTCGTCCATTTTACACAAATTATACAATTAAGTATGTATTTTATAATTTTTTTTATAGCCAATACCATGTTGCTTGTGTAGCTGGAATAATAATGATGGTGGCAGAAGAAAGGTGCCGATCATGGTGTGGTGGTAGAGGCAGTGGCAGCGGCTAAGTCATGTTGATTGTGGTGGTGGAGGCAAAAGGGACATATTGATAATGGTGGTGTCTCTAGTGTGGTGGATGAGGTGGTGCCGGAATATTAATTGTGGCAGCATCATGGTGGTAAATATTTTTTACGTAAAATTTTGTTCAATAACTTTTGGTCATCTAAGTTATAATGAAGTGATAAGTATAGTAAGTCCACCCGAACTTAAACCTTTGATCTATTTTTTGCAAGCATCAAGTTATTAAGTGATGCTCGCTCCATCCCACAAAAATTTGATTGCTTTCTTTTTTGCATGCAAATTAAGGATTTAAATCATATATTGTGTGTGTCTCATTCTACCCTTTAGAGAGAGGAAGAGAAGAAAGTGGGCCAGAAGAGAGAAAATGAGTCAGTAAAATGTTAAATGTAGAGAGAAATTGAATAAAAAAGTATAAAAAAAATGGGCCAGGAGAGAGAAAATGAGTTGGTGGAGAGTTAAATGTGGAGAGAGAAATAGAATAAAAAAAGTGTAAAAAAGGGTAAATATATAAAAATACCTGCATAATCTTTCTTAATTTGAAAAATGAGCAATTTTTGGGGATGGCCCGAAAAGGAAATATGATCAATTTTTGTGGGACGGAGGGAGTACAAGGTTAAGCGTTATGAAATGCACTTAATTGAAAATCATTGAAGATTTTAAGGTTTAAGTGCTTAATTGCGTTATCAAAGACACCCTTAGTTTTGAGGTCTTAATGTGGTGGCACTCATAGATCCTAATCAAATTATTGGGTCTATGTGGTAATAAAATATTTGCATGTCTAAAAGGTTCTTAGTTGTCTTAGTTTTGAAGTGTTAATATTTATAAAGGAGACAACTATCGATTTATATGTACATAAAATCTGATGTGATATGTGACACAAGTTAACCTTGAGGAAGAAGCTTAAATGATTCTTGGGCGATTCATAACAAATTCCTCTTCTTGTCACTTTCATGTCACTCCAGGCTGCATTTGCAAAAATACCCCAGGCCCCGTTCATCCATGATCAATTATCCATTTTCTTAACAATCAGAGAGTTTAGCAATTTCAGCAAGCTAACATACTTAATTTCAAGCTCATCATAACTCTAGACCTCTTTTAAAAGGTCTATTCTACCACAAACCTCTCAACCCTCCAGTTTTCTATAACCTCCCCTTTTATTACCATAGTCCCTAAAACAGGTGTAGGCTCTACCCTGCATTAGTTTGATATCCGAGCAGGAAGCATTTCCTGGCACTAGTTTTGCATGACCAATCAAGTTCCTAACGTAGACTTACAAGAATAATGACATGAACTCAATACCTCCATGACCATAATTGTCATGCTCAATCTTTTTGAGAAGCCTTTAGAATCCGAACGAGTGCATGCTTTTATCAAATAGCGAAATCGTCACAAAGATAACATCTAAATTACAGCTGACAATAGAACAATTTAGCTATAAAGAGAACAAAGTTACTGATGGAAACACATACACTAAAACACACAACACATGTAGAACTTCTACCAAATTGAAACTTCCAATCTTGAAAATGTACCACTTTAAGATTCGAAGATGCATACTTACATATTTCAGGTAGAAGAGGTTAACAAATAGGGAGCTTCGAATGTTAACCAACACAAAACATGTCAAACTGGACAAAACACTCTCAATGATCAGGATCACTTGTGACATTAACAACGATCCAACACCGGTAAGGACAACGTATGCTACGTGACACTTATATCACCAAGTGGCACCTTAAACTCTTCATAAACCAGAATAATGCTTTATGATAACCATTTAATGAACGGGGACCAAATGTAAAATGGTCTTTGTTTACTCTCTCTAATTCCGGGAAGAGATTGGTGATTTGGAATGTGAGCCTTGAGGCAAATGTAAGTTTGCCTAGTTGTAACCCGGAGGCCACAGGTTTGAAACACAGCCTCTCCACAAATAGTGGGAATAGGGCTGCTCATGTCAGCAGTCCCCAGACCACGCAATGGTGGGAATCACTTTACTGAGTCCATCCTTTATAAGATTGACGTCTGGATCTCAAAATTTTCACGAAGTTGCAAAAGCCATAGTCATTGAAAGGCAAATTGATGTGATCATAGTGTATAGAGTATTAAAAAACACAATACTTGCATGCACACACAACATACTTCTGAACATATAGCTGGGGAAAGTACGCTACCTCCTCAAAGTTACTTTTAATTCAGTGGAAAGCTTGTAATCATCAATGTTGGAGTTGTCAACCAGTTGTTCCAAAAATCTTGCATCTTCTTCATTTTTAGATAAATGCTCGCTCAAGCCAACAGGTGTACTGATGCCTCGTGCCAATGGAAGAAGAGGTACTAGGGCAGCAAAACTATGTGTCACACTCTGTCTGACAGAGTGATCACAATCACCCATACACCTCAGAAGAGGAACTACCAACAAAGGAGCATATGGGACAAGCTCCACCCCCATTCCCTGAACAAGCAAACTAACAAGCATCCCAGCTCCTTGCCTGGCATCTGCAGACGTAATATCACCCAACATGGGGACGACATTTTCGATTACAGCAGCCATCACATCAATTGTCATTGACTTGGCCATTGATGTGATACACCTCGAAGCAGCCAATCTAACAGCTACATGGGAATGGCAAACACATTTAAAAATGCAGGGTAGAAGAGTGAGAAACTTCGGTCTCAATGACTTGTGAAGCATAGGTGCTATGGAACGTAAAACCTGCCACTCAAAGAAGAGAAGAAAGGTAAGATAACAGAAAGCACACGTAAGGTTACACAAGTTGGAAAAATAAGGTGAGTAGAGAGCACTGAACCAATATTTGTCTCAACAGAAGCAGTGCATCATATGCAAGTAGGGTTTCATGCATTTAAAGTAAGGGCTATAAGCCTCATGGCAAGAGTTACACTTACCATATACACCAGGCAAAGATTGCCACTACAATTAACAGAAGAGATGCTTAAAGAAACACGTTTGTGGCAACCAATCAAAGCATCTGGTCAGACGTACAATTATGGGAAGCAAGAAAATATGTGAAGTGCCTCTAAAACTGACTCAAAATGAGACAGAGTATCTGCTTGTCACTCTGCCAAAACAAAAGCAAAAAAAGCATGCTGCCTGAGTCAGACACACAAAATTAACACTGACCGCTGAAAACTCTAAAGCGATACCATATGTTTGCAGATAAAAATAAGTTGCGCTAGAGAAAGGCTAGCCCTATGCAAAAGACTCCCGCCTCGAACAAACTTTCAGTTGTATGCGTCTTACTTATCAACAACTGCGGGATAGACACATGCAAATAATATTTCCTCCCTCCACCCCCCCCCCCCCCCCCACCCCCCAACAAACCCCCACCCTCCTGTTATTTGCCAAAGTATCATCTTGGACACCTACAGGCACCCTGACACTTCTCAAACCCTTCTCAGAATGTGTCGCACACCAAATAAGGTGTCACAGTTAATTTAATTGTTTTCCAACACGGACCAGAATCCTTGAAGGACAGACACCTCATATAGTCTAAAGGATGAGCTTCTTCTTTCTCTTTCCACTTCTTTATTGTGCTTCTTTCTCTCCTCTGCCATTTCTTCTTTTTCCTTTCTACTGGTTTTTACTGCTCTTCACCTAAAGGAGGGATCCAAGGCCCAACATCTGTTTTCACAAACCAAACCTGTAGGAAGCTCAGAAACACTAAATACAGGAACATAACCCACAAGTGCTAGCTAAAGAAACCACAGGTCTGAACCAGATCCTTAAAGACAGTCCGGGACCACCAAATTCCAAATACCGAACAACAAAATAAAAAACCTGAGATAAACTTCGAAGAGATGATTTGGTATAAGAAATCTCACAAAATTATCTTGTATAATCACCAAATATCAAACTGAGGGGCTGATGCCCCAAATTAGAACTATGATTTTTCCGGATTGTGGTTAGGACAAGGAAGAATGAAAGAGAAATCATAAAATCATAAGAAAATGGGTTTGAGATTATTCTATTACTGTGTTGTGCATAACGGACAGTCAAGGTATGAATACTACATGATTGATGTCAAGATTCCCATCATGGTCATAGTCACGAGGACCAATATAATAGCAAAATTATAAGACACTAAATAGGACTCCCACACAAGGCTTAGTGGATTTCTATCAAACAGCAACTCTGCACTTAATTTAGTAGACAACTCTACCACATTATTTTATGTCAGGCACGTCAATTTTGACACTTGAAACAAGTTTGACAATTTCATTTGGCCAATAATATTCCACACAACACTCATTTCTGATGCCTTGTTGAAACTTACTGAACATGCCAAAACATAAGCAAACAAAACTTGAATGTTTAGATATGCAAAAAAATCATGACAAAACTAAAATTTAGGACGACATTCCTAATGTCATAACATGCATCATTTTCTTGTCACAAGTAAATTTAGCTTTAATTACTTGTCCTCGGCGAACTCTTATCCAACTTTTTCTATGATTTTTCATGTCAGCTTGCCCATTTTCCATGTCCATACTCACAGAGACCAACAAAACAAAGCTGTATAGTTTTAAAGGATATACACAGCACAAACATAAAAGAGCAGTAAATCTAACAATATGAAGCCTCCATATATTGATGTGTAATGGGTATACTCATCACGACACTCCAACCACGTGCTGAAAAGCGTGACTGAAAAAGTATGAGCTACTCTAGAGCAACGAGGGGCCCAAGAGTGTTTCTCTCTCCATGCTCCACGAGTAGCACTGGGTGAAACCAGACAAGTGGCTCTATCTTCGAGCCTCACGAGCAGCAGTCAATGAAGCCCCGCAAGTGGCTATACCTCCATGCGCCACGAATGGCACTTCTCATGATCAAGCAACTTTTAGCCCTTACAGGAGGCAAAAGGTCCTAACGTGATTAAATAACACGGTTGATCTGCCCATGTATGACCTTTTCCCCTTTTACAGGGGGAGGAACTGCACAAAGCAGGACCACAAGGAAGTCCATGTAACCTATAGGGAACCTTGAGAGGCATTTGGTTCGGTGGTGGGAGAATGGTTCCAACGTGAAAAGTTCACCCCATACCCTCAGAGCCAAGAACTTCTTATCCCCAAGATGGCTTCCTTTTCACTTTCTCCCTCTGACTAGCCTTACTCTTCTCTTATCACCCCCTCCCTCGAATCCACTTCGAGTGTCACGCGACAGTAATCCAGTATCTCTTTATCGGGATCTGTGCTGTTTAGTTGAAAATTCTAGGGTATAGTCTTGAAGCTCTTCTTAGACCCATGATTGTAAGACTAAAACCACAGTGATAATACATTTGAAATTATACTTTGAGGCGTAAACTTTATATGTCTCTGATATGCGCCAAATGCATTATTTTCAAACTAGCTCCTCATCAAACAGGATTGTCCTAAGACTGATATGTCAACAAGATTCATAATGAGAATAGGCATGTTTTGAGCTCGAATAGATTTAACCGACACAAAAAACCTGTAAACATAGAAAAGTAGTACAACGCAATGTACGCTACAATCACATATTGCATGTTCTATACAACCACTTAATGCATCTGCTGAAGATTTGGACAGAGCAGATGCAAGCATAAAGAGCAGCCACAAATGAAAATCAAAGAACTTCCTCGCAATGGGAAAAGAGATTCCTGACAAAAAATTTATTCGTCGCATTGTCAAGTTTAGAAGCAACGAGACAGGAGCAGTCACAGTAAGAAATATGCACGCTAAATACCTGGATATTATTTATCAAGACCTGAGGATCCTTGATTGAGTTGATATTTTGAGCAATATGCTCTTCATCTGCTAGAGACAGCCCATCAAGACTACCAGGTTTAAGGATTTCTGTAAGGCAATCCCACAGCTTAGGAAGCTTATCAAACAGTGAAGCACCAAACTTTCTGCACAAATGCTTTAGTGCAAGTTCAGACCCTCTTCTGCTAATAAATCCCTCAACCCTCGATCGATCTTCACCTGAAGCTACTGCATGAATCATTGACTTCTGTTTACCGGTACCGCTACCAAAGAGGAGATCTTGATCGTCAATCATCTCTATGGAACTAAAAACTCCAGCCTGAGGAGTCTCACCGGGATCCAAGCTCGTTAAACTACAAAGGTTCTTAATTAGCTTGTCATTTGGACCAGGCTTACGTGCAATGCATTGATATATAAGCTCTGCAAGGGCCTCAGCTGCCTTATTTTGCAGAATTTCCTCCTTCAGAAAGATCAGAATTCATATTAGATTCAGATGGATGAGTGCTATGATCAGAATAATACATACCTCAAAAATGCTACCTGCTCTCTTTTAACCGAGGCCATCAAGGGCAGTATTATTGGATTAAGTTTCGTAGGAAGCTCCGACATCCCAACAACTGCACCAGCAACTAAAGCAGAGACTGTAACATGCAAATTAATCTGCACATTGTTCAAAAAACACAAGAAGCCTGTCCGTTATAGAATTAAAAAAGCCAGTCCTATCACCTAACAAAGAGGTACATCAGAATTTAAAAAACCCCAAGAAAACATTGTTTTATGAAGGGGTAAAAGTATCCTTGATTCCTTGGAATTTCAACTATTGGTCTGAGGAAACAAACAGGTTAAGATATTATATTGCAAACATACCTGAACACATTTTAGATAGCCTGAAGTTGTCAAAAGTCTCTGTTTAAATGACTCTAGTTCATCCGCAATATTCCTCTGCGTAAAATCTTCCCCAGGAGTATCATTACTTAGCAATGGAAGCTTAGACGCAAAGTTCATTGCATCATCTGCAGACAAGCTTTCCACCTCAAATTTGGTAGATGACAATATATCATTAAACATGCCACACGAGTCAACAGCACGGAACAATTGACAGGCCTCATTTCGCATCTTAGAATATGTTCTTGAAAGCTCGGCATACGGAAGAAGTGAATCTTTTGTAGGGAAAGCAGGGTCAGCACATGCTAACAAATCCAACAACCTATTTTTGAAAGTACTGAAAAATTCAGGGATGACACCCTTGGTTCTGAGAAGGCCCCCACTTTTCATCTCTTTAGACCAAGACATGAGTATGATGGAAGCCACCTGATATAAAAAAATTAATCCAAGAATGAGTAGAAGACAAGGAATATGGGACTGTTGAAAAAGGTAAAAATTTTACCTGCCGCTGAACACCAGATAAAGAGGTAAGGGCCTTCCATAATGGATCAACTACATGTTGCACAGAGACCTTATGCAGCCTTGAGGCCAAAACTCCTAATGCGGTTGCCGTAACTACTCGCGTATGCGTTACTGACATTTCCGTGTCAGCACCAACAATTATCTTAACAGGAATAGTGGGATCTCCATTTTTCTCCCGCAGGGTGGTACCTTTGGCAAAATCAAAGTCAACATTCCTACCAGGATCACTTTCAAGTTTCACGGCTCTCATCTTAGCTGCTGCTTTGAAGTGACTTTTACGAGGAAGAGCTACAGGCCAAAACATTTTTGCAGCGTCAAGTGGTGAACCATATGGAGTAGCTGCAAGTTCTACCCAAGAAGAAATGTATGACTTCACAGCAGCTTCCAAATCTTCCACTGGGCACTGAGATCAATAAAGCACTTATAAAATGAGGAACAACAAGGTGCACATAAATACAGTAAATTTGACGCATACCATAAAATTTAGAAAGGAAAAAAAACAGCACTCTGTTGACAGAAAATCTAGTTATTAAAGTGACACGTGTTAACCAAAGTTCAGAACAGTGGATGATAATTGCATCAGATTCACACAATTCTTAGACCACACACATGATTTATTTCAAGATGAATTAATAGATGACCACTTAAGCATGAAAAGTAATATAACAAGATACCAAACAAAAAATTTAGTAAATGATAAGCACTCTCATCAGATTCAAAACCTGAAGAAGAAGTCTCCAAACTCTCTCTGAGCACAGCAAAATATCCTCATTCGACTCCAGCAACAGGTTCTGGAAAACTATTCTAAGGGTATCACCTAAGATAGAAGAAGGCCAAAATGAACTAGATGACTCAGAAATGCTTCTCTTGTATACAGCTTCAAGCAGCCGCTCCTGCAATTAAATTATTAGTGAGTTAATGACAGTGCATACATATGTAGCAAGTACAAAACTAGAGAAAATACATAGCCCAAGATATATCAGCAAAAGAGTGGCAACAAAAAGAAAGAAGCTCACGGTTAGTATAATGTTTCTGTTTCAAAAGCTTTTGGCCATGTGGTGTAAGCAAAAGTACATTACTTGGTCGCTAAAGTATGGGTTTTTTCTCCGCACTCAAAGCAAATTATTTGGCCACCACACAAAGCAACTTACTTGGTCACCACTTGTAAGTACGTGGGCTCCAAGTTTTCTACCCCATCAAGTATGGGTCTTGTGCATTCATCAAACTATTCAATTTCGCAAGTCACAGAACCGTGGCATACTCTCTCTCGTTCTCTCGTTTCTATTTAAATATCAGCACCTATGACATAGTACTACAAAAAATCTTCTTGAGATACTTTCTAGTATTTTATTAAGCTATGTTTTGGTAATTTGTGAGTCTTGGAAGAGGAAGGTGGGAGAGGGTTACTCATGAGATCCACACTACATGTGCATATACTTTGGGGACTATTTAGTGGACTACTTTTGGTAGTTGCGTGACATGGAGCCCATCGCACCGAACCACTGGTTCGGGGGGATGGCCAGGAGAGGGGGTGGGTGGTTTTTTTTTTTTTTGGGGGGGGGGGGGTGCAACCTAATAGAACAAAGCTTTGTCTTGATTCTGAAGCTAAATGAGATTGTTTCAACTTGTTAATATGCATATGTTTATTGTTTTTGTGTTTATTTGATAATTATTTTTGTGTAATCCAAAAGGTTGAATGTTTTGACGGAACAACATGGTTCTCACATAATCAAAAGTCATTACAGACACAAAGAATTGAATGTTTTCACGGAACAACAGGGTTTTAGATTTCTTGGATTATTCTAATCTCATTTGCTTTGACTGGACATATGGCGAATGGCGATGCTGAAAATTGTGCTCAATGTTTAGAGCGTAGAAAAATGTCAAAACGAAAATGGTCTAGGTACTATTTCTAAGACTTAATAGGATGATCTATACGGCTTTAGAATAATTTATAGTTACATAGAACATTGTCAAACGAGTTGGGTTAGTAAGCAGGAGTTCGTTAGTAAGCAAGAGTTTGAGGATGAAGGGACTAAATAGCTTTGGCAGTAAACTATTTGCACTATCAAATGGTTAATAATAAAAGCATTGAGACGCAAATCAATAATTTTCGAAATATAGTAAATGGTTCCAAAAGATTAAAGGCTTGCAAATGACAGGCAAAGCCAATGTAACGGTGTCCAAAGCCAACATAGTTGAAAGTGAACCGGTTATGACCCAGCAATCACAAAATAGGAGACTAGAGTTCAGTAACCAAAACTACTATAGTATGATCCTAAGTCTCAAAAGAAAAAGGGTGAAAGTAATATGTTATGCTTGTGGCAAAACATAACACTATCTCAACGCATAAACATATTGGAAAGGGTCAACAACAGCAACATCACCGCCACACCACAAAAATACAAGAGATCCACAGGGCCAGAGACGAAGTAGCAATCGTGGTGTCTGAGGTGAATCTGGTTACGGAAGTGCAAGGATTGGTTTTAGACTCGGGTGCCATCAGGCACACTTGTACGGACCTTGATGTGTTTACCACCTATTTAAGGCAAGGGAAGGTATAGAATGCGTGGACATTGGGCTGGTCCATACTAAAATAGGGAACGATATTTCTCAAACTCACTTCTTGTAAAATCTTTTTAATTTTAGATGTATTTCATGTGCTGACAATCAAGCACAGCCCTGTGCCACTGCAACTTCATCGTTAGGTGGGTATCTTAACCAAGGGGTATCTTAACATGACAAACATGACAGCCCTGTGACAAACATGACACCCGTGTCTGTAAGGGGTATCTTAACCAAGGCCTTTATGTACTAAATATTTCTCGATTGCCTGATGAGAACACATTTCCTTCTTTGTTTACTTTGACTGAATTTGCTGACATATAGATGGTCAGATCTCTAACTTTCCAAGTCCAACATAGTCAAATGTGAAATGTGCCGAAACCAAAAGCACCACAAGCATGTTATAGAAAGTGAACAACAGGATTTGATTCACAGTGATTTAGGTGAATTGAAGCAAACCATAACCAGATGTGGTGAAAGATTTTGTGACCTTTGCGGGTGATTGTTCTAGATTCACCAGACTCTATGTGCCAGGGGGGAAAAAGATTAAGCTCATGAAATGTTCATAAACTATAAGAATGAAGTAGAAAATCAGAACAAGGAGATAATGGGCTCAGAACAGATAATGGTCATGGGTATGACTCTAATCCTTTTAATGATCTCTGTTTGCAAATGACGTGATCATAAAGTGATAGACCTTAGCCACCGGAATCAAATGGAGCTGCTGAGAGTAGAAACAATTGCCCGAAAGAGATGATAATGCAACGCTAGTTAGCTCTATGTTACTTGCCAACTCCTTGTGAAATGTCTTATGAAATTCGGAATGGTCGCACTCCTAACTTGGTGTGCTTGAAAGTGTGGGGGCGTTCGACAAAGGTTATGTCATATGAACTTGTGATTGTGTGTGCATTAGTTGTGTCTCGAATAGCACTACATAGAGATTTCTTGACATAAAAAGTGATGCCATTGCACACCACACTATCTTCCGGTTCAAGAATGCTTCTGTCGTTGAGAATATTTTTCTTGCAATGAATAAAATGCCTAGAGTTATCGATAAGCATAAATGTACCTATAACCTGTTCAAAAGAAAAATGTAGAATTGTAAAGAAGGGAACAAGAACTGAGACCAATTTGGTGATGATTATTATGTGTACGTTGTGAATGGTGAACCGATGCACCTTTTTGCAACATGTTGTTTGCCAGTATAACGCACAACTGTTGGCTAAAGGCTACAAGACAAAAATACAATCTTGATTATTTTGATAGTTAAGGCTATCAAATTTGTAAGAATGTTGTTCGCCATTGCATCCATATATAAGCTTGTTGTGCCTGAATGTTAAAACTATTCTTCTGAATGGTGATTTAGAAGAATAAACATATATGAAGCATTAAATCACCATTTACAAAAAATGATTTATGAAGTAGACTGCTCCATATAATTTCTTCTTCTAAATCGCCATTTAGAAGAACAATTTTAGCAACCATCAGATACACACTTCTTCTAAATCACCATTTAATAAAAACAACTTTAACATCCATCTGATATACAAATATGGAACATAATGAAAGATATGCAGTCCTCCGACAAGAAAATAAAGTGTGTAAATTGGTTAATCTTTGTGTGGAGAGAAACATGCACCTAAACAATGTTTTAAGAAATTTGACAGTCTCACGATGTCCTGACATTCAATGAATTGTGATGAACAATGTTGTCAAGTGTATCGATGTTGATAGAATGCTGCTTAACTTAGGGACTAGCATTGATATTGTGTATGCTACCAAGGGATTCTTATCATATAAATTTGACATGAAAGATAAGGTTGATGTTAATTCCACCAAATTACCACGATCACCTTTTGTTGACATGCTGAGAAAATATGAGCATATGAATGTACAATTTGTGCTCACCCCTTCGATACCTCTAAATTTCGTATTCATTTTCGGCCGTGGGTGTAAGATCTCTTACTGGGCAATTTGTGCTTACCCCTTTGTTTTTCGTCTCCTTCCCCTTCCAGGCCAAGCGTATCACGGAAGGTGAGATGTTAGTACAGCACTAGAATTGTTTTGGTGTTTGATATTGAGAATCATACAGGTTATGACTTCTTTAGAAGAATTATTATTTAGTTAATTTTGTATTGACTTGATTTCAGATAGAAAATTTGAAATGATTGTATTCAAGTTTTGGATTATTTTGGAGTTAAGTTTTTGAGATTTAGATAATTCTGTTTGCGGTATCGTAGATGCTCTGCTCTACCTTTATATTTGTTACATCATGGACGTGATTGAATTTTGGTTTAAGGACGTGTACGGACCCTCAGATTTGGGGTGTTACACCTAACCTTCTGTGTCGGCGATTTTGTAAATGAGATTAAATATGTAATATCAAGGTGACAAAGGCTTAAGCATACTAAATTTTATATCCTCTAAGGCAGGGGAGGCCATTTGAGAAGAGTCCACTCCTGTAGAGGATGAGCCTACAGCTCTTAGTGGCTCCATAGTCCCTAATTTTTAGGATTGGGTGTGGAGCTAAGGCACAAACCTTGATAACTGCTACCTACATTTGTCTGCGGTTGAGCTGCCTCTATGGGACTTGAGTATACCACTAGGGCACATATGACAACCTCGGTAGGATACACGGCCGAATCTTTATGATTATTTGGCATCAAACTATTAGAACAACACTAACTAGAGAAGTTACGCAGGTGATGAATTTGCACAGCTCACATCATCAGTGGTTAAAAGAATATCCGTTGTACCACAAGTACCTCTGCACTTCCACCTTAATTACCCTAAGAAAGACTAAATTCTACCTGATGCCTCGCCAATGTATACCTTATTGTTTTATCTTCCTTTTGCGTCAAAGTTTTGAAACATGTGAAGGATTGTTGTATTTTATTTTGTTTCAAAACTTTTTGGCCATGTGGTATAAAATAAATGTTAATTGCTTAGTCACCAAATATTTTCTTTCTCCTCACTCAATAAGATTACTTGGCCATCATATAAGTTACCTGATCACCGATCTAAGTAATCAGCCCGAAGCATATCGAATGCCTTGAGCTCCAAGTCCCCAAGTCCTTGGGCACCAAATTTTTCTTCCCATGAGTACTACTCTTGTGCATTCATCAAAACATCCAAATTTTCCACTCACAAAACCCTGGCATACTCTCTCATTATCGAATCAAATATTCTTCTTAAGATCTTTTCTAATATTTTCTGAAATTATATTTTGGTATATTGTAGGAAGAGGAAGGTAGGAGAGGTTTGTTCATGAAATCCTCAATACATATGTTTGTGTACTTTGGGATAATACCATAGACTACCTTTGGAGTTGCACGCAGCGAAGCCCATCGCACTGAGCCACTGGTTTGGCAGGGCGTGAATCAAACTTTTAAGGCAAAGCTTTGGTTAAATTCTATAATTTGGTGAGATTGTTCGAGTTGTTTTTTTCTTTCATATTTATTCGTTAATTATGTTTTGTATAAGAACGTGCGGTTTCATTCCAAAATCATCTGCCAAAGGATTCTTTTCCAACACAAAATAATGAGGGAAAAAAACTACAGATATACTCGAGGTGACTCTGTTTTGCAAAGGAAAAGACACAGGGATCTATAGATGCGCAAGGGGAAAATTAGACAAAAGAAACGAATGAAAACTTTACCAAAGTGCGAATAGCCGAATAACGAACTGACGTGATACTATGTCTCATAAATGGCCACAATCGTGGCGCCAAAGTTGATAACATATAGGGACCATCTTGTGAACTGGTTCCTTCTCCAACATCATCCACACAGACAGTTTCATTTAAATCGAATTCTTGTGTTTCTTTTCTTGCCAGGGCTCCAAACATTGCAGGAACCATCTGATCCTGAGAATATAGTTCCGCCAACAGATTCATTACACTGCAATGCCAAAAAAAGACAACTTAGAGTAATTTTAAAAATAAATGACGGCAACAAACAAACCCTCAACTTCCTCCCTAAACCCTAAAGAAGCCACCCTACTCAATCTGATGCAAAAGGCATTACTTGCACTAAAGGATCCTAAGGGGCTGTACGTTTACGTTTTTCAGTTTTCATTTTTGTAATGATGATGAAAAAGATGCTTTTTTCGTGTATGTTTACGTTTTTTCGGTTCCGTTTTGGATAAAATTTCCAAATAATATCAAAAAAGCTGAAAACACCCAAAGGGTGTTTTCACCTTTTTCTTGAACTGTATTCTCCTTATCAGAATATCACCTCTTCTCCCTCATATCTACCACCCTGTTTCAACAAACACTTACCAAACTAGACCACCCATTTCACTGGGTCTTCCTAGAAATGGAAATAGTGGGGTCCATTAATGAATTTGTTCAAAAAAAGTTGGTGAAAACGAAAATGAAAATGATAAACGTACAGAAAAAATTGAAAAAGTAGATACAGAAAAAAGTAAAAGTACACAATACGATTTTAGAACTGAATACTAAATTCTGGAAACCAAAAACAGAATATAGAATACAGAAAAAAATTTTGTAAGCGTACAACCCTAAACATCCAGCACCTCAATATCTTGCCAAAGAAGTAAGAAAATTTCAAATTACATTGCAACGCCAAAAAAAGACAACTTAGAGTAATTTTAAAAATAAATGATGGCAACAAACCCTCAATTTCCTCCCTATAACCTAAAGAAGCCACCCTACTCTTGTCTGATGCAAAAGGCATTGCATGCACTAAAGGATCCTAAACACCTAACACCTCATTATCTTGCCAAAGAAGTAAAAAAATTTCAAAATAGTGGTCCCTGTAATGTTTAAATCTATAAAAAGCAGGACCTCTGCGCCCCCCCACCCCCCACACCAAGGGGGGGAAAAAAAGAAAAACACCACTAAGTAAAATCATTTTTTGCATATCTCTTATCACGTCTATATTGAAAGTGCCACACGAAATTCAGCAGCCTCTATAAAAAGCAGGACCTCTGCGCCCCCCCACCCCCACACCAGGGGGGGAAAAAAGAAAAACAACACTAAGTAAAATCATTTTTGCATATCTCTTATCATGTCTATATTGAAAGGGCCACACGAAAGTCAGCAGCCTATGAACTATTCGAATCTGAGGTGGTCAAACTGTTTTAAACCAGTTTAAAACAGCTGGTTTGGTTCCCAGCAGAACATGCGAAGTGTTTGCATCATCTTTCAAAAGCAAAAAAGAAGTAGAAATCCATAAACCAGGAAAGTGAGGTTTATCAATTTGAAACATTTGGATAATCAGACAGAAGTACTAAACTATCCCCAGCTTATCTAATTTATTAATTTTTGTCTTTTTTGTGATATCAGTTGTACGTTAAAATGAACATCATATTCAGCACTTCTTACCCATAGACCTTGTACAGCTGTCAGCTAGTGCCAATGGTAAGTCAATAACTGATTAAGCTAAAAAATGATTAATGAGGTTTTTGAAAATTGATGATTCAGTAACATGGTGTGGCCCATGCATCACCATTTTCTAGGCATGTTCCACTGTTTCTTTTGACTCCAACTGATAGAACATTCTATCCAAACTTGACTGGGACGACAACCAACTGACCACGTAAACAAAAATAAAAAAAATCAGAATGCCACTGTGGCAATGAATGGAGGGGGAAAATATCAAAATTCGCGCCTCCATTTTCTTTTTAATTCAACATTTCATTTTTTGCAGCCACCCAACACCGAAAGGAGCATCAAACAATCTCAATCCGCAGTAATAGTTCTATTTAATAGTGTCCATACACTCTAGAGACCATCCTGAGAATGATTTTGAACTGTTTGCCTTTTCAGGATAGTATTTAAAAACTTCATTGTGTACTCGTACTTCTACTTGTGCGCAAGGACAGCCTTCATTTCCAAGGGAAAGAGAGAGAGAGAGAGAGAGAGAGAGAGAGAGAGAGAGGGAGGGAGAGAGAGAATAAAATGTGCAGTCTCCTGAAAGGCATTCATGAAAGGCTAAAACCCAGCGTATATCCTTTTCAAAAACGAAAAAAATCAAAACCCTGCCAAGAAGCACCCCCAAATGCGAAAATGGAAGCTCGCATCAGTAACTCTGTCCAAAGGCAGAAAAAGAATTTAGGATGGGAGGCCTCTTAAGTTGCTTAAGACTCATTACTCTTCCTGTGAGACTTAGCAACTTAATGAAACTAATTGTGATCAGTTGATTAAAAAGAAGTGTTAAAATCGAATTTTTAAGGCGGTCCCACAAAAAAAGTGCCCAAGATTTCCACTCCCTACAACTTTTCTCATCCGTCTACCCATCACTTGTCACTTTCTATACTGAGTCCTCTAAAGGCCTGACTTAAATATGCTGAAACAATTTTAAGCAATGTGCCCCCAATCTCCTAAGATGGTGCCAAGCCAACCTTGTTTCAACTACCTTGGTTCTTAATTTATTTGTAACTGCTCCTGTGTTTCTTCATTCTCAAACATTCCTAACCATACAACATAGCTGGGCTCACCGCATCCTAAAGCATCTGCGTTACACTACGCATTAGGGCTAAGGGTACAGGGGACTTTGTACAAATAATAGCTAAAATAAATAATATGATGAGGATCATTACTGGTCTAGTTTTAGACTCATTTCCTCCACTCAATGTCCCCCCTCTCTCCCTCTCTCCTCCCCTTAACATGGTATCAGAGCATTCAATCAAAGGACCTTAAGTTCCTGATTTTTTTATGGTGGTCGCAAACGATGGATCTCCTGGTGGGAGGTCATGAAAGGGCAGAGGTAGTGGTAAAAATCAATTTCCCACCAGATGCGGTTGTTCTGGTGATATATGGACATGTTATCATTTGGAGAGCAAAGCCATATAGTGCATTTTTCACCCCAATCCAGTGGTGCACCTACACAATCCCCAGCTGAGTCTCGGTATGCTCATGCCTTCGCTAGTTCTAAACCTACTAGTCTTCCCTTTCTTCAACCCCGATATGCAACAGGGCGGAAAGGTGGTTATATCAAATGATGGGGATGCTCGTTAGATGCAGTAACGAATTTCCCAGCAGCCACCCACTCCTCTAGAGCTACTCTAGCTCAGAAAGGTAAACCTACTATATGTCTTTCTTCCTCTTCTCGACCCCAGATCATTGCCTCAGGTTCTAGAGATCATATGACAGGGAATACACGTATATTTTCTTCTTTCCATGAATCATCATCTAAGTGTCACCTTGGCAGATGGTTCCACTGTTTTTCCTCATGGTATTGGTCACGCTCACCCAACTTCATCTCTTCCACTGTCAATTGTGCTATTTATATCTACCTAATTTTCCGATTGCTCTCCTGTCCATTTGTGTACTTACTCATGCTTTAAATTGTTATGTAACATTTTAGCTTGATTCCTGTGTACTCCAGGATCTTGTGTCGAGGAAGACAGATGGTAGGTCGTGATTCAGGTGGACTTCATGTGCTTGGGGATCCTCAGATTTCCATTATGTGTTCCACTGTGGTGTCTCCTCCATAGATTCAATGTATTCGGGTCATCCCTCGTTAAAGAGTTCAATTCCAAGTTTAACTTCTTCATCTAAGTCATAATATGAGTCTTGTTAGTTTATGAAGCATCACCGCATGTCTTACCAACCTAGAGTCAATAAAAGGTCCGCATACCCATTTGAATTAGTTCATCCTGATGCTTGGGATCCATTCCAGTTACTTCAAAGCTGGTTTAAGTATTTCGTTACCTTTGTGGATGAATATTCTCGAATTACATGAATAGTCGTTCTGAATTGTTTTCCACTTCTTGTGCATTTGTTTCTTTTATTAAGACTCAGTTTAATATTCATGTCCGTATTTTAAGAAGTGACAATGCTCACAAGTTATATTCATTCTCCCTTTAAAATTATGCAACTCAATATGGTATGCTCCATCAGTCCTGTGTTAGTACCCTTCATTAGAATGCAACAACTGGGGTCGCGGAAAGAAAAAATATGCATTTGATAGAAGTGCAAGATGTGTGATATTTGGTATGAATGTTCCAAAACCTTTTCAGGCTGATGCTCTTTTTAACTACCACTCATTTTATTGATCTGATCCCTTACTCCGTTCTTCATATGAAAATACCCAATTCAACTATATTTTCTGTCAGTCTTAGTTCCTTTTGTCTCCCCGTATTTCTCGTTGTGTGTGCTTTTTCCGTGATCATCATCCTCAAGTACCAAAATAAGATTGTAAGGCTATGAAGTGCATCTCTTATGCTAATCTCATACTCGAAAAGGATATTGTTGTTAACTCATCTGAATTAAATAGGCATTTTGTTTCCACCTATCTAACCTTCTTCAAGTCTACTCATTACTAGCCTCAGGCTCACTCACTCAGTGATTTGGATGATGCTCTTCCTGTATACGTCGTCTCTCATGTTATTTCTTTATCACCGACGTAATCTACTCCGCCATTGTTCTCAAGTTCGGAGGTTACTGAGCTTTTCACTCGTCATCCACGAGCACCTTCAGCTCATGACTCTGCTGTCCCATCCAATGTCTCCTCGTCTTCAGGACCTATTGGTAGTGCGTCTTCTGGCTTAGACCTTAAGTGCAACTTTGACATCCTATTTTTTCATGTCTTATTCTTCTTTGTTTCCTTTTCATTCTTTTGTTACAACTATCTCGTCCTATCCTCTTCAGAAGTCAATCCCAGAGGCTTTCTCGCATTCTGGCCCGCGAACAGCTATAGAGGAGGAAATGATGGCTTTGGAACAAAGTTAGACAAGGGATCTGGTTACTTTACTGGTTGGAAAGTCTGAACTTCGTTATAGGTTGGCTCCATTGGTGGCCAAGAGGTAATCCAGAATTATAGGGTTGACTATTCTAACAGCTTTAATGCGGTTGCAAAGATGGCTTCTCTTAGGTTGTTTATCTCTCTTGCTGCGTCTCACGCCTCGTCACCAATTGGATTTTAAGAATGCCTTTCTTCATGGTGACTTGCAAAAAAAGTATGTATTGAGCAACCTCCTGGGTTTGTTGCTCGAGGGGAGTCTAGGTTAGTGTGTAGGCTCATGAAATCACTGAATGGTCTCAAACAGTCACTGCGAGCTTGCTTAGGGTGTTTTTCTGATGTAGTAATTCACTTTAGCATATTGAGGTTAAGTGGTGATCATTCCTTTTTCTATGGGAATAGTAACGCAGGCAGAATACTTTTGGTTTTGTATGTTGATGATATTGTAATTACCAGCGATGTTGCTGGAATTGATGAGTTGATGGTATATCTAAAGCAGAAGTTACAAACCAAAGACTTCGGAAAGTTCAAATATTGTTTAGGTATTGAGGTGGCACAATCGTACAAGAGAATCGTTCAATCCCAGCAGAATTATGTACATTGAATTGCTGACAGAAACAGGAATGCTAAGGTCAAAGCCTCTCGAAACTCCTATGGACCCAAATGTAAAATAAGTAAAAGAGAAGGGTGAGGAGCTAGATGATCCCGATACAAATCGCAGTGGAAGACTGAAATCTAATTAAATACATATGAAAGCCGAAACTGAGAGAAAGTGACCACTTCACCGCCTATGTGGACACACTCTCTTCTAGCCATGTGGAATAAAGCTTTTCTTTCAAACATTAAACCAATTTCTAATCAAATGTATCACTTTCCTTTTATAACGTTCCTAAAATATTTAAAGACAGTTATTATTTCTAAAAAGGAAGATTTCAGATGGAAACAATCTTCCTATCATTAAACTAATGTCATCGCACTTAATACTTTCCATTTTTAAGTCTCCAAAAACATTTTTAAGCTATGTCTATTATATCCTATTCTATAGCATGAAAAATTGAATAATTTATAAAACCCGAAATTTTAACCTCATGCTTCTTAACACGAAAAGCATTGAATGCTTAAAAAAAAAAGACATTTTTGCCTCCTATCTGATTAGTTTTATTTTTTTGGGGGGAATTTATCTTTGAGTAAAAGTTATTCATCGATAAGATTCACAAAAACCTCCAAAATTTCTCATACTCTTTTTCATGTGCACAATTCTTTCTCTGCCTCACACAACTTCATGCAACTATGTTCTCCTTCCATGCTACTACTGAGGTTTCTATTGCTTTCAATTTCATATATTGTTTAGGTTCTAATGTACTCTAGCTTTAGAATACATACTCGCAGCCTAACAACAACTATTGGTATCTGAATTGTGGCACTTTTTAATTCATGATTCATATTTCTTTTATCGTTTTTTATGATATGTTTCTAAGATCTTTGGTTGTGTACAGCGTGAATTGGTAAGAACATGTTCTATAGAAATGGAAGCAATTCCTCCTATAGTATGGTCGTTATATTTATCATCATTGTGAAGTCTATTTTGCACGCTTTATTATGTTTTTTATATTCCGTTTACATTAGTGATGAAGTATGACTCTTTAAGCATCGGAATGATGTGAATAAGCATAAGAAAATGTTAGGTACATATTTTATATAATTAGATGTACATGTACACATAAATCTTCTTTTTCTCCTCTTAATAACCTTTTTCTCTCTACTCTAATCATCAGACAGTTTGCTTTACTTTTTGTTTAGGAGGAGACGGGAACGCTTGGAGGCAAATTTTAACCACTCTTAATTGGAAATAATATATTTCAGTCATGTTTTATGCATTGTTAAAGAACTGAACTTTATTTCATGATTCGAACATGAAATAGTTGCCTATTTCTTGAATGCTTCATGTTTTCCTTGATGCAAAAATAGTTGCCTCTTTTTACTATTACTAACTCCACCTTTTCAATTAAGTTGTCAATTGAAAGTTCCACATTTAGTGACAAGTCTATTTATAGAGCATATTTTCCCTATAGCATCTGCTAATGAGTAACATTAAGCGACAGTTTTGAATATAAAAATAATATTTGGAGACCATTACAACAATTTTACGCCATATCTTATTTCTTAGGAAACAATGATCGACTATTATGTGGGAATTGCTTTTTGTAGGTATGTTATTACCAATTGTATTGTTCACTACAAATTCTTGAAATTTTGGAACTTTGTTTGTACGTTATGTGGATGAAATTGTAATATGCACCCGTGTGCAACGCACGGGGTCAAAACTAATATTCAATGACTACTCAACTTGACACTGCTTTCTCTCGGAGTGTAGTGAGCCAGTTTCATGCATCACCTCAATCTTCTTGCTGGGATGCAGATATGCATATTTTTGCAATGCCTCAAGGTTACTTTTTGGTCGTAGTTTGTTATACTGTAATGATAGGCATAAAGTAGAGGGTTTTTATGTTGCAGATTGGGCGGGATCTACGTCTGATAGAAGGTCTAGTACAGGTTATTGTGTGTTTGTTGGACATGATCTTGTGTCTTGGAAATGAAAAGGACAGAATGTCGTTTCTCCGTCAAGTGCGGAGTCAGAATATAGAGCTATGGCACATGCTACTTGCGAATTAATGTGGATAAGACAAATCCTATGTCTGATTTGGTTCCGGTGATCTATCCCCCTATGCTGTTATAGTGTGATAACAACTCAGCCATGAATATTGCGTCTAATCTGGTCTTCCATGGAAGGACCAAATGCATGAGTAGATTGTCACTTTGTACATGAAAAAATGCAGCAGGGATTATTTCTACATGCTATGTGAAGACGGGGAATCATAACAACTATGCTCCAGCTTGACGGGGTGTTGCGCTATGTATTAAAATTAGGGTATATGGATCTCTGTACACAAAATACCTCATATAAATAATACCCTGCAGGTCTGGACTAGTCCCTCTATCCCTCCCCCTCTCTCCTTCTCCCCCTCTATCCCTCCCCCTCTCTCCTTCTCCCCCTCTATCCCTCCCCCTCTCTCTTCCCCTTAACAATTCCCTTTCACATTACACAGCTCGAAATTTACGGCTACCCCACTCTTCTTCTATGAGAAACATATTCATCAAACTCTTCCTTATTTACTGATAAAGAAAGAAAATCAATTTAGAGAGAAAGAAAAGAAGGTTTCAGGTCACAGGATGTGACTAAAAACTTTTCAGAACAGTGATTGAACAAAATAGGTGAAGAAGTACATTACAATTTAAAGAACTGCAAAGTGAAGTATTACTATAACCAGCCCCATCTATCTTAAACAAAGTACATTTAAGCTTGCATTGACAAAAGCAGTTGTGTTCATGTGAAGATAACTGAATTCTCTTTTTGCTATTTCATAGCCTATGTTTCACCAATTAGAGCAAAAACAAAAACTTTACCGGACATGTGAAAGGCATTTTACTAAGTATAAGTAAAGTAGTACGCGATGCAGGAGAAATAAAAAGCAAAGAACCTGATCTGCAAAAGTACCTGCTAGTTGATGGACTCAGATCATCCAGGTCAAGCAAAATATCCCAGAGCAGCATAACAACTGAATCCAATGATTGACCCTTTAGGGACACAATAGTAGCTGCAGTTGGTATTAAAGCATCTGCAGCAACTGCTCTTACATCATCATCAGGGTCCTCTAGCCCAAGTTTACATGCCGGGAGAACGCAACCAAGCAGATCATGGACCATCTCCTAGTTTCATAATAAGAATCACAGTAGCAATTTGTAAAGGAGCAGAACCACATACATAGTCATGAAAGAATTTAAAAAACATGGAGAATGGGGTTAATCTATTGCCCAAGTATTAGCCTGAAAGCAAGAGAGTTAGAAAGGATATCTTTCAACCCCCTCACTTTTGAAGGAGAGCCAAGGAAGCTGATCTTCCATGGTCATTTTGCCCGGTTTATTGAATCAACTTTTACACATTCCTGTTCCTTCTTGGCCAGGTTGACCCAAACAAACCTGCCAAACCGACAGGCTTCACAAAAGCTATGATAATTATGGTCGCTTCCAACCCAACCTCAAGTTGATCTGAACTTCTATCAAAGCTTTGCGAATGGAGCCAAAAAAACCAACATGTTAATTGTTAAAGCATGAAATACATTGTTAGGCCCATCCTCTACATTCTTAGCCTTTTAGAGCAATTGGGTTACTTGGGATTGTATGAGGACTCTAGTTTTGCAAGGTCGTAGGTTCAAACCATTCAGCTTGCATTTGGTCACTGTTATATTAGTTCAACTTGAGTAGTGTCACTTTGTGGCTTCATCAGACATATTACTATCAAAAGTAAAAGTTAATGCGGAGAGGAGGGTTAAAGCACGACATATATCATTCGGATCATACTAAGCTCACCGTCTTGAAACAGTTCGTGACTTCACATCACAAAAGTAAAGTCATAACAGGATTAGATATGAGAAGTTAATCTTTTAGGAATAAAAACACTAGTGATTTGAATCTCAGTGACAAATACGCAGTGCCATGCGAATACGAGTATAGGAGCAGGTGCTAGTGCGCAAAAGCGTCGATTCAAATATCTACGAGTGCAGGAGCGCCTTCAGATTGTCTATTTTAGAAAAATAAAAATAAATAATAAAAGGTAAAATACAGTAACACCCTCAACTAATGACTCGTGGCAACTTGGTCCCTAATCTATTTAACCGACAGGTCCACCCTTTTGACCCATTAACCCCGATCATTTAGACGCCCTGACGGTAGTTACCCATTAAGAAATAGATGAAATACACGTACATGCTATCATGTACAGCCATGTATAATTTTGAGACAAAAATGCTCCTATAGTTCTTTACAATTCAAAATTCCACAAACCATGTTTACCATAATCACGATATCCGTCCATGACAACCATCTTCTGTCAACAAACCTACGCGACAAACATACTATGTAACAAGTATGAGAGATCAAAATGGGCACGGAGAGGAAATTCTTTGGCCTTGAATCAGGGTATTCAAGAAGAACAGGTTGTTCCAGCTCTGTACCCCCAGGAATTTCTAACTATTGTGTGGGAACAGGTTCATCGTCGAAGTATTTTTTTCTTTCCAATATTTTCCAATTGGAGCTTCCCTCATTCCTTTTATAGAGCATCATGATGCAAATCAAGTTTTTATAGAGCATAGAGAATATGCAATGTCAAGCAGTTCTTCTTTCTCAGTTTCTCGGTTCGAGAAGTGCATTGTTGAACTGGGCTGGAACGCCAGGCAACTCTAGATTCAGGGGATCTTTCTCGAGCCGAACACGAGGGAAAGATCGTTTATACTCATACTCACAAGATCCTTTTATCAGGTAATGAAGATACTCTAAGCCTTCCACTAGTTACGTATCAACATTCTGACAAAAAATATGTGTATGCATCAAAAAACCCACAAAAATGTATCAGGAAAAAAGGAAATGTAAGAAAACAGATCGAACCGATGGTTTAGAGTATGGTAGGTTCATATATGCATGCGGAAAGGTAAGAATGCAAATAGATAATCTGCCTCGAATTGCAAATTTCTTCCCACCTTGGATAAATTTTTTCGCATTCTTCACCAAGTAATTAAGTCTCTCATTTATTCTTGACATTATAAATCAATATTTCCCTTTCTCTCTCATCTATTTTCAACATTTTAAATGAATACCTTCCTTAAATTCACAAAAAAAATTCCTGATTCTTAACAAAGCTATCCTACCTATATATACTCGTGTTTAAAACCTCAGAATATTTCACGGCCACAAAAATATCAAATCAAAGATATCCAAAATTGATGAAGTGGTTTCACTGGGGTGCAGGCCTTGAGGTAGGGGAAGAGAGGAGAGGAAGCGGAAATGGCTTGTGATGTGGTGGCCGCATATTTGCTTGACAGGTAGGATGTTTGGTCCTCATGGTTCAGGGGGTCATGGTGGCAAGACATAAACAGCTATGGATTTGGGAGGGCAGTGTTTAGCAATTGGCTTGGTAGAAGGGATTATTGGTTAAAGGCAAAGTCGTCCTTTAATTAGTGAACTCAGTGGACTTACTTGACAATAATTCAAGTTCAAGGGAGACCTTGACGCAAGTCGGTAATTAAGGGGTCTTCATGTATTTGCCCAAAAACAATTATTACGAATATTTTCGCGCATGAAAGTCAATTCAAAAAATACTCATGCATGAAACTACAATTCAAAGAATTCATAAGTGAGAATTGGTTTCATAAACATTTAGAGCGGGTTATATTGAATGAGCACAGAGGTCTCACAAATAATACATGAGGCCCGGTGGAACTTCTACATTTATTCAACCTCATAGTCTTGCTTTCAAAACCGTTCAACAGCAAAAACGCTTGGGCTTTTTGCGCCAGAGACTAAGAGAGATGATTAAATGCATCTCGCACTCACGAACTGAGTTTTACGTGGCTCATCCTCACTGGTTAGAAACGAATTCGTTAGACAATGCGCAAGTTTAACCATGACATTCGCGGACTTGACCGGGTTTTGCACCCATTCCGGAAAGCCACAAAATGGGTGCGTCAAATTGCAGGGTTATGTCCCCTACATTCGAAAACAAGGTCACAAGCAAAACGAGGAGCAGATTATTTAGCTTTATTTCAGGGCACATTATTTCACTAGACATTTACAGCATTTTTTCATTCTTGCTCTTAGCAGTATACTATAGGAGATGGTCTGATTAAAAAATCATATCATATTGGCCAAGAAGGGCACAGCCCATGCATACACCTCAACACACACTATTGGGACCAAATTTGCACTACATACAACATAACCTCATTTGAGGGTGACTAGAGAATTTTTGCGGACAACTAATATTGCAAAACTTGTTTGATATCAGTTCTTTCAAAATCTACACCATAATGGTTATACAAGCTTCTGCTTAGACTTTTTGAGATCCACTGAAATCAACAGGTTTGCCCTTTTCTTCTCAACCCAGCATAAGACATCCAAAAGGGTAGCCCTAGTGCCCTTTACTGATTGCACCCTATTGGCATCCAAAAAGGTAGCTCTATTCTGCTTTAACGATTCTCGCACCAGGTACAATCATTTATAACTGTACTATGGGTGCCTTAGGAAACAGGAGTGACGTAAGCAATTCCCTTCTAAACAGGGAATGAACTTACACAACAAATTTCTATCTCGGCGCCTCACGAAGTTTTTGCAAATTAATTTGCTCACACAAAGCAGAATCTCTTGCAGCACCTCTATTTGACAACTCAAATATTTACAGCATTATCCTACCTCGCAAAATGAGCAAGAAGTACAGCAAAATCTGCTAAGACTATTAACGGTGCCAACAATAAATTTACCTGTCGCACAGCCACCAAATATTTTATACCCAAGAGACTACCATGGCGAATTTCCCATTCTGGTCTACGCTGAAAGAAGTGGAAGAACTGATTACAACAGCTGATACGACATAGCTCCAACAACATAGCTCCAATAAAACGACATGAACAGCAAAATTCTTCACAATATCCTAGTCTATAGTGCCATGCAGGGCACAAACAATTTCTTGCATGAGACTCACCTGCATTTGCAGCAGGATATTCAATGTCTCGTGAACAAACATTGGATGCATGTGCTTAAGCACAGCACCTAAGGCTTGAGCACAAGTTTCTCGTACTGGTGCAACAACCTGATCAGAGACGTAGTCTCCAAAACTGCAAAAAGTAGAGATTGGATCATCAAAAGTAGGCACTCCAATTACTCATGCAGATGGAAATATTGGAAGTAGCGGATTGCCAAATTAGTTATTAGCTGATCTGTAGGTTTTTTTGTTTGAGGAAGGGTCAGGGGTTTTATAACGTAATTTAGGATGAATAGTATTCAATTAGAACCTTTTTCGACCTAAAATTACTAAGTCCTTAGCCTAAGAAGCACGGATTCCGGTGCAGATGCAGATGTGATACTGATGCGGATACATGGATACGTCATTTTTTCAAAAAATAGGATAAGGGTGGGGCGGCGATAAAGCAAAAATTTATTAACATATATTATTTGTATGTAACAACAAAAATCATGTTATTTTAGACAAACAATAGGATATTTTGTTAATTTGGAGGGCTGCTTTAGAAATATTGAAAGTGCATAGCCAAGTATGAAAGTTTTTAGAAGTTCTATTATTTTTTAAAAGTAGTGGGGCTATTTTTTAAGATTGTCGATAGAGCTGGGAGTTGAACATAATAAAGTTTGATAAAAAAACCCGTCCCTATCTTATAACACAGCCATCAGAAGACATAGACAACATTGACAGCAAGGAGGGGCCGTCGCCTCTCCTGTCGGAAGTCCCTGGCAGGTCGCCTCTCCATCCGGAAGTCCCTCGCCGGTCGCCTCTCCTGCCAGAAGACCCTCGCCGCTCCAGCGGAGTTTATTTCTTCTCTTATCCTTCTTCTCTTTCTTGCTCTCCTTCTCTTTCTTCTTATTCTTCGACTCTCTGCCAAAAAACCCTGGATGCGTGTCCCAGCCACACCCTAGATCCAAAAAATTATTTGAAAAAATATATATATATATATATATATAGTTTCGGACACACACCCAGTGAGAACCCGCACCCGACACGCACCCGACGCGCACCCGGTGCTAGTGCTTCCCCCAGACTGCCGCACCGGTGCTTCAGAGTCCTTACCGTTTTCTAGGTTTTCCTATATAAATTCATGTAACCCCGCATTTTGAAGGCAATTAGTTGATTTGAGTTTCTTGGTTGAGTTCAGATTACTTATAGCTACTAACAGTAAGAAGTATCAAGCAGTGAACCCAAGAGCCTCATTAACACATCGGCAGCAAGGATAGATAATGTTCCCTATCGCAAACCAAAAAAAGAAGCAGAAAGCTATCAAAGTATAGGCCAACGGGAAAAAGGAAACCATACCGGTCTAATGACAGTATGCACAAGAAACGAATCGCGCAATCTTGGAGGAACTCAGAATTTTTAAGCTGAAAATCCCTACCAAGTTTAACCAAATTCAACAGCTCACTATCTTCAGGTATACTTCTCAGTATATCCAGTTTCTCAAAGGAATGCTTATCTTCAAAACTCCTTGGCTCTACCGCACTGAAGGCTTCGCGACACGTATTCGATAGACTGCCAAGGTAAGATTGAGGCTCTAATGTGACAGAACAAAAGTCAACATTGCCATTAGCCTGACTAACGGAAATATTCCGCGGACTATCTTCAACCTTTATGCTTGTATCACAGAAACCATCTCTGGCAGAGATCACAGCCTCCACCTGTGGAAACGTTGAATCTTCCAACTTTGGCCTCTTGAGAATTAGCTCAGACTCGTCCACAGAAACTTGCATGTTCAAATCAATTTCCCTTTCTCTCTTTATGGAAATCTGACTAACTCTCTCTTTTCTTTCAGAGAAGAATGCACCATCATAGCTCAGGTCAGGCATTAGAACTCCCGCACAAGCACCTTGATGGGTTAGAAATTCTCTCAAGGCCATGACACTACCATGACGAACCTCCCAAACTGAAAACATAGCCAGATAAATTATTATCATTTTAAAGCAAAATCATAGAAAGGGTCAAAAAGTTAATAAGTGTCATACCTGGATCAAACATATCAAGGATGAGTTGTTCAACAAAACTTTGGAAAGGCCAGCCCCCATCTCCATCATGGCCAGAGCTGTCTTCATCACTAACAGCATCTGTTGGTAGCTGCAGGTTGTAACAAAACATCAAAGCGGTGCATCTGTAACTTTCATGTAAAATAGATGAAGGCAACCAAGAAATGATTTTTTTCATATAACACAGAGAGGACCCTGTTAAAGTATGACAGCACAAAACACCAACCCAGGGAGGACAACCATGAATAGATTAAAAGGAGTGATGCAAATGTCAAAATACATACGCAAATAGATTAAGGCATACTGCAGATGTATTTGGCACCCTAAAAGAAGCTACGCATACTCCTGAACACAGCCAAGATGTACCATATAGTTTTATTATAACTCTGGGTGTACCATATCGCTTACTGTATGATACTTATTCTACACTATCATTCTCCGTCTCAGATTGATTTCAAATTCGGCCCAAGTTCCAGGCAGCTCCAAGGTTACTAACAAAAAGCAGAACAAAAATACTGCAATTTACTAGAAGATGATAAATTTAATAAAGACCTCCTCCTAACTCTGGCCATATTCTACTATGACACATAGTTTAGTACGCTAATCAGTCTCCAAAAGGACCTTCTCATCCCGTATATACTGGCTTAATCACTTAATTAAAATAGTATTTCAGTCCACAATAAAGTTTCAAGGTTTTGTAGAAACGTTAAAGAAGAGCAAAACCATGAAGAACTTAACTCACATATATGAGTTCCAAATTCTGGCTACAATATATAAATTTAAGGCAAGAAAATTACATCATCATAGCCTTATCGCTCCACTATTTGGAGTCAAGGAGCTATTCTGCTGGAGATCTTGTCTTCAAACCACATGCATGATTGATACTTAATGCTTTTGTTACAAAGTATGTTAGTAACATTATCTTGCTAAAAGTGATAGAAGGAATTCTAAATCTGTCCATGCATACAGTTATGATGAGAAACCACGTTACATCCTGTTGCAAGTAGATTCACCGTATCTCAGAAAGATGATGTGTAGTTCATTCAAGCCCAATAACATATTAAACAATAATGTCGAAGAATAAGCAAAAATAAAAGCCAGAATCAAATAGAAAAGTAAGTATCAATCATGCATACGGTTTGAAGACAAGATTCTCCAGCAGAAATAGCCCCTTGACTCCAAATAGGAAAAACCAGGAAAACAGATTATGTGGTTACCTTATTAGAGTTTGACAAGTCCTGACCAAGGCCGTTTGCGGATGTCATATCTTGAGAACATACTATATCTTTATCACCGTCCTTGGACAAACCTTTCATTTGGTCTTTCGAACTTATTTTTGCTTTTCGTTTCAAGAGATTCAGTTCCCTAGCACTTGGCCTCCTAGATCTGAGACTGGGTACCATCCGTGCGACCAGTTGCTTAACATTGGCTACAGACCTTGACGTATAGTATTGAGGGGCTACTCCATTCCCAGGGGAACTAAGGTCTTCATCTCTTATCATATCATTAACATCCATGAACTGCTCGCATACATCCAAACCTATGTATGAACCATTGCATGTCAGTATGAGGAGCAGTTGCAGATAACTAAAATCATACGCACGACAGGTTAGAGACTAGTTGTACATCACATACAATCGTAAACTGGAAAAAGAGAAGAATCATGCCATAGATGAGTAAACATATTCCAAAAAATATATGAATAAGTTAGGCTGATGACTAATATCAAACAATAAAATAAACATCAAAAGTGGAAAACATTTACTGCATATCAGTAAATATGCACTAAGTTAGTTTCTTTTTTTTCTCCCCTAAATACTTTAGGGTCTGCACTTAAGTATTTGAACTTGGTGAGCTTGCAGAAAACTGAGCCGGAGAATATCCTCAATGTGGGGATGGTCTTTATGGGGTAGGATTTTGTCAATTGACCCTCTTCAAACTGACTTCCTCGTATTTGGTGCACCAAGTGTCATCAGTTTCAAATGCACTATCCTACCTTTTGCATAGCTGGCTTGCGATAGGTTGACAGCAGACAGCTAGCATAATAAAGTGAATGTTTCACGAGTGTCCAAATCAGGAAAGACACCTTACATTCGAGTTTGATTTCTTTAGTTGATATGGGGTTGGTAAGTACTTTTTGGTTTCTTTTCCAGCTTTAGTTCTGGCACGCTCCGTGAGAACACGGGTTCCCCCTTACTAATGTTAAAACTAGTTGGATAGATCTCAAAAATGTAACGGACAACCATAATAAGCTACGTATTGATAAGAACGTTAATTTTTTCTCAAACTCCGAATGGCTTCCAGAATAAAACACAGAAAAAAAATCAGAAACTCCCCGTGGTTCAACATGTCAGCAAAAAAGGTCCTTGTATTTTCCTTCATTGCCAAAACAGGTCCTTAGAATTACAACCCAGTTGCAAATTTGAGGATTCCTTTTAAATCAATAACGCGTAATAGACGCTCTAAAAATTTCATTTTGTCTTCAAACGCGAAACTTTTAGCTCACTGTATTTGCATTAAATGACATCCGTACTCTTCATCAAAAGGCCATATGAAAGAATTGCACAAGAAAAACATTTTGAGTCCTGTTTGATGAGACAGAGGTCGAAGAATGGGCTGATAGTGATGGTGATAACGGTATGGCTCAATGCCGAAAGACGAATGTGGATATATGGGTAATTGTATCACCTAGGAAGCACGGACTCCAGTGCAGATGCAGATGCAGATACAATACGGGTGTGGATACACGGATACGTAATTTTAGAAAAAGAGAGGATATGGGTGCGGCAGGGATACGGAAAATTTTATAGCTATACATATATATACATGTACATATAATATGTTCTTCATATGTGCAACAAAGATATTAATCCTTCCAACCAAATAAGGAAGAAAGCTTGTTAAATTGGTGGGCTGTTTTAGAATTATTGAAATTTTATAGCTGAATATAATAATGTTTGTGTGACTTTGCATATTACTTGTCTTTCTGTTATGGGTTAGTTTGTGAATAGTAACTTAATAAGTGGGTACCAAATAAAGGTCTAGAAAGTTAAAAAGTCATGTATCGAGAAGAGAGAGCGGCCTTCTTCTTCTTCCAAGACAACAACAAAGGCTGTCCTTAGTTTCCAAGACGAGCCCATCTCCTTCTTTATTCTTCTTTCTTTTCCTTCTTCAGCAATCACACACTGCCGGACCCCGTTCCTACAGCTAGAAACCGCCGTCGCCGACTTCCAATCGCCGCCGTCGACTTCCAATCACTGCCACTTTCTTCTTCTTCTTCTTCCTTTCTCTTCTCTCTGTCCAGATTGTTAGGAACCCTAGGTCGTCAATCATTATCAACCGATAAATTCTTCCCAGATTCAACTTTAAGCCCTCAAGCACCCGGTGCATGTCCAAGCCGTGTCCCCATCGTGTCGGAGCAGCACCCGAAGTTCAGCAAATTAATTGGTAAATCAACAAATAATGGACACGCACCCAAGCCGCACCTGCACCCGGTCTGCACCCAGTGCTGGTGGGTCGGCCAAAACGCCGCACCCGCACTTCAGAGTCTATCACTCTATTTCTTCATCAGAATCCGTAACAGTTGCAACATTGTTCTTCATGAACAATCTTTTCGCAAAGAAAAAAAAAAGGTTGAGGAGGCCTCGTTGCAAAACGGATCAAAACACTTGAAAAGGCGTGTTGAGTGGAATTAAAATGATGAATGCTTTTCTTTCATTATCATGCTAATCACTACTTAGTTCATGGACCCCATGGCGAAATTTGTATTGCTTTGCAAATTAAAACTAAACAAATGAGCAGTTCAGCTTAGAAATTATGCAAACAATTGATGAGTGCAATGAGTCAATAAAGGTGTTCTACAAAAAGAATAAAATAGACAGTCGACTATAGGTCATAAAACCAAATGCGACAGGGGATGCGTTACTTTTATTATGTCAGTTTGATTTAATTATGTTAAGATAAACAGCAAACTGTAGAGAAAATAAATAGAACGAAAGATACAATTACTACTCAAAAAGAAAAGCTACTAACCAAAAGAAGATGTATATAGTAGTATAAAAGAGCTAACGAGGGAGCATTTATTTAGTATACTTCGTGTAGCCCTTGGATTGGGAACTTTTTGAGCCAAGTAGCATCGCAGTATTAGCCAATCCAAGGGCTGGATGAGGTGGTGCTCACTTGGCGTCCTGGAATAGACTTTCCAATATAGGATAACCAAGATCACACAGACAATTTTCCAGGAGAGACAATAGGTATATCAGAGAAACAAATATGGGATCAAAGCACTACGAAAGAGAAGGAAGAGCATTACTTCAGCTTCTATTTCAGCACAGGAATGCGGATCTCCCACCAATACCTCTGACAAGGGAATTAAACAGTGTAGTACAAACTTACCTAATCTGCGTCGAAGATTTTGTTTCTGTCGGGCCAATCGTTCCTTCGGATTCTTCATGTTATCACTAGCAATATCATACTCCTGAAATGAAACCCAAAGTAAAAATATAGGTGCAGAATCTAACATACACACAACTAAGGGTCCCCTGCAACCTAGTCATATCATACATTGCACACCACCACCAACCCCCCTGTGGATAAGGTTCATGGAAAAGGAACTACAATGTGAGACAGACAAAAGAAGCTAACGATGTAGATTATTAATAAGTGTCCGTTCAACTTGGATCTTACCCCCTCAACATTTTGTCAAACACTGAACTTATTTTTTGATTGGCTTCATAGGAGTCTGATATGAGCAGGAGGGGGGCATGAAAGAACCAATCAAGTAGAGGAACATTCATTCCTTCAAATAGCAACTTAACCAAGGATATAAATTCTTCCTCACCATGGTCTGAACGTTTTCATCTCCTTGGATGATCGCATCATTGCACAACCATATTGGATTACAACTCGCCATCGATACTTACATAGAAAAAGTAATGTAGAATTCTCTGATCTAAAAAACATAGAGGTCACGGGTTGGTAACACAAAAACAGTCTATTAAAAATAATGGGGGTAAGACTGCGTACACCAACCCTCCCAGACCCGAGATGGCGGGAGATTTGTGCACTGGGGCCACTCCTTTTCTTGTTTACAGAAGAATGGGTCCTTTGACTTCATATCAAAAATCAGTAGGATACTGCTGACAGTCTTAAGTTGCAGCATCCAGACATGGTCCACTGTGGCTTTTTGCATTTTTCTTTTTTCCAGACTTGGTCAGGCATTCAACGTTCTTACATCAAGGAAAATGTAGCATTGTTTTCCTGGTCCTCAAGAAAACAAACGTAGGAACACGCAAACAAAAAAAATGGAGGAAACTGTCAAATTTAGTTCCACTGGTTAACAAAATATGTATTACATGTTGAACAGGCCATGTCAACATACGACACAATTCTAACATTGGTATGAAATCTGTGCCAGATCATCATTGAACCTAGATGATCAGCATCAATGAATCGAAAGAACAAAAAGGAGAGGCGTCTCTCACGCCCCACCAAAGAAACAGGAGAGAGGAGGAGCTGCAGATCATTCGTCCTAGTTGCCTTCTTCTCTTAATGTTAAGTTTTTAGTCCCAACCCCAAACGAATCAAACATAAATTAGTAAACAATCGTTTTTTATGTATATCCATTCATCAGATAAAACAGAGTAACAAATCAATTGTTGCACTTAATACCAAGGAACATTCTTCTAATACATTGATCAACGAAATTGTGGTTAGACCAACCAAGCAGCTGAATAAAACGCACCAAGAAATTTTACGCTATCTTCAGTTGAAATCTCAATGATCAAAGTACATAAAAGGTTTCAAGAGTAGAGAATACTTTCTCCAAAACTAGCAGTTCACCTGTCCTCCAGATGCCAGTAAAGCCCCAAATTCCAAGACCTTCTTAAGATCAAAGCTGTTCGAACCAAAAAATGTTAAAAGTTCAAATTCATAGACACCTCCAATCTTATGCAGAAAACAAAGCTTACATCTAGTAAAAAATAATGACAAAACCAAGTACAAGAGCAAGAGATAACCTTCTAAACGAGGTGCTCTTCATGAATTTAACGTGAAAGTTAGGCCATGCCACCACATCTTTTGCAGAACCACAAATTCCAGCCTCTGACATCTTTGTCTCAATACAGGTATAGAGTTCGGTCAACGATGTATTCTTGACACTCTCAGCAATAGCTCCAATGGCATGGGCAGCAGCAACCCTGGTATCCCAGTTTTTACTACGGAGATATGGAGAAACCTAAATCCAAAATATACTAAAGTCAAGACAACTGTTTGTAGAACAGATGTTCACGGGAGGTATAAGCTAAATGGACTGTTGCTACGAGTATCTGGACAATAACCAGAGCTTCATCATTTGGTGCCGCTATAACACGTACAAAACAGTAACCATTATTTCAATAACAGCCTCTTCATGAGAGAAAAAGAAATTACAAACAAGACAACTAACTAAGTTTCGTGGTGTTACCTAAAAGGGGGTTTACTTTGTTACATGGTGTGGGTTTTCTGGTACATCGATAGGTTTACCGTTACTCCATACGTGGGGGGTAGGGTTCGTGCTTTTTGAGATTGTGCAGGTTGTCCCTGGTACCTTCTTGATGGTTGCTATTGGATAAGATGATGTGGAACCCTGGGTTGGTTCTTTTTTCTGAGTGAACGTGAGGTTTTGGTTAATGCAGCTCCTTTCTGCAGATCTGCAGGCACACCCACGCTCGCTATTCACTTCGGCTCAATCCTTCTAGTCAGATGGAAGAGAAAGTAAAAGAGCTGAGGGTGGTCATAGATCAGAGCGAAACGATATGAAAGTGAAAGCCTAGTCTATTGAGAGTCGGAAATAAGATAAATACCAAAACCCAACTCCTTTGGCCACCAATAAGATTTCTTATATGTATTCGAGACAAACTCTTCGTCTGCCTATACACACAATCTCAAATTGGAGAAGGAACTTATTGAGAGGGTAAACTATACATGCCCTAACCATGTAACTTTCTAAATAAATGCCCATAACAATGTTTGTCTCTCCAACATCTATTTGTTGAAAAAAAAAATGAGTTTGTTGAAAAAAAAAACTTGTCTTTCCCTCATTAACTTCTCCAGAGCAATCGTCTTCTCTATGTGAATGACAAAAATACACAGCCTGCAACTCCTCTTCTTTCTCTCTCTTTTGGTTTCGCTCATTTTGGAGTACCAGTATGCGAATGCACCACATTTGCGATTGCACGTCCCAGTATGCTCTATGCTAGGGTGACCACCGAATTAGGTAACACTCATTTATCCCACACAAGTACCATGCTTGGCTACATTATACCCCTCATCCAAAGGGAATAAATTGAAAACTCTACCATAAACCCAAAGCAAGTGCAGGCCTTGTTGTTTTCACCCAAAATCTGGTTTCAAATCATATTTGAAAATGAAATTTCACTGGGGTTGAAGAGGTCAATAGGTTAACTCGGGCAACTAAGCTGGTAGCTAGATTTGGGTCTTTTATGTCTTAGTAAATAAATAGTAAATCGAGAAAATTTTGTGACATTCTACAGTGTCTGGAAAGGAGCTGCACTTGTGGTCCAAAGATCCTAGATTTATACGATTGAACTGAACAAGGTCTTGTGTGACATTTGTATGGGAAAATACTCGTAATGGTTTTAACTTTAAATGCTCCAAACCAGCCCCTTTCTCTCCCAAACTCGACCCAAAACAGAGATAAATCATGTCCAGCAATTAATTTAACACAAAATATCTCCAAACAGTTGATCTCTAAATTATCACAGAACACTCTTTAGAGGTTCTAGCACCAAAAGACTTCTAAGTCATGGAAACTCCAATCCTGATACTTCCGTAAGTCCTAGAAGAATTCTCACTTGATTCTACAAGCTCTAGCTAATGTAAGCCCATAATCAGATGTAGGCCGCCAATTCCTCCTACCCAGAGCTTCCCTACATCAATTTGCCCTTGTACTTTTAGAATCTTCAATTAATATCCCTCGCTGCAATATTTTCTTCCGTTGGAAATTGATGCTGTAGCCAGAATCCCTCAATATCATTGCCATTGGATATTTAGTGGATATGCATAAAGATATAACTGAAACAGCCGGGGAAACTAAAATTTTTGTCCATATTCGTTGATCCACAAAAATCTTTGGTTAAAAGAATATTCTTGGTGAGACTAGTTCAAGATCTTATGATAGGTTTGAGATATGAAGTCATAGGACATCAGTTCAAGGCCAAACGGATCTACAAGCTTCAGATGGCCTTTCACCACAAAGTCAACTGAGGCAGCAAGGATCCTGCTTTTTTATAAATTTGGAAGAAGAGTTTATGAGTCCGTCCTTCCAAAAACTTGGCAAAATTTTCCTTTAAATCAATGTCTTCTAAATATGATTAGATGTTAAGAAAAAAATATCACATAAATACTCATCCTGAGATAGTGGCACTACTTGCATCACGTGCAACTAAAAGATACGACAAGTTGAGTTTGACGAACTCTTGCTTAGTAAAAAGGAAATCATGAGACAATTTTGTTTATGTACACAATCCAAAAAGGAACAAGGGCCTCAAAGAAACAGGAGGGTGAAGACCTTAACTACCTAAGAAAAAAACCTGCAACACGCTCGCATTGTAAAAGGGCTAAGGAGTAAACCCAAGAAAATAACAAGGTTATAGACCAGTGATGAGGGCCTCTCCCTTTCCTATGCAAGATCACAGATTTAAGTCTCATGGGACTGAAATATTCGGGGTGAGGAATGGGAGGGCTACCCCGTTGTGTAGCTCAGCCAAGTAGCCTTTGATTGACCAAAATAATGAGTAAACCAAAGAACCCTGCCGACAAATCACAAACCAATTAGAAGCCTCTGATCCGCAAGGATGTCAGATCCTACCTTCAAAATTTCACTACAGGAAAAGAGATGTGTTGCCTACTGGAATTAAGAGAGAAATCCTACAGTTTGGAGAGAGAATTTCCTATTTTTTTTCTTAAATTAAATACTCAATACAATATTAATTAATGTAATTCACCTTGATTGCACTTTTAAGTTTTTCACCTCCTGCTTACAAAGAATGCAATAAGCCTTTCTTTCCTTTGTTTCCGTTCCATCTTCTTTGATCCTAACACACGCAGCAGCAACAAATTTTTATCGAGCACAATTATAACATCTCCACATAAATACTCATCCTTCAGGTTTTAGTATACTTGGTGAATGTTGAGTTACAATCTGCTCTAAAAGCTTAAACCGTTAGAAAAAGGGCCCAACAATGTCATCATGCTTAAGAGTCCCCGTACATGCAAGCCCCCAATTGCACATGAAGAGAAAAATCAATAAAGGTGCACCTCCACAAAGTGCACAAATAAAGGGGGGCAAAATATTCATGCGGAAAGAATGGAACCCAAGACCGTGACAAACCAGAGCTCTGTCAACACGTCAAGTTAGCATTTTCTCTAATAGCTTAAGCTTTTGTAGTAGATGGTAACTTCACATAGTATCAGACTCTCCTTGTGCAAGGTCTTTTGTTCGATTCCTCTCCCTTGCATATTTGGTCAGCCTTGATAAAGTGCAAGTTGCACGTGTTTATCTGTGCACTCTGATTTCTTTTTACATTGTGTTCCCAACCTAATCTGGTCACACCCAAAAGGCCCACTGGGGTTCCATTTTGCACGACACGTTGGCACAAATATTCAACGCTTCCAATCGGTCAAAACATGCACGCTCAAGTCACGTGCACTTCTCACTTTTTCTACGTGACTTCGTCACCAAGAAACTCATCATTGCGCGACTGCTCATCACGCTCCGACCGTCACACATCGCCTGCAGCCCGTCGGCGCACCTTGGTGCTTGCCCAAGTAAGTGGGCCTTGGCCTTCCCCTTGGGGTCGGCCTCGGCCTTGGCCTCCCCTTAAGGGTCGGCCTCGGCCTCCCCTCAGGGTCGGCCTCGGCCTCCCCTCAGGGTCGGCCTCGGCCTCCCCCAAGGGTTGGCCTTTGGCCTATCTCCTTAGCATCTGCACTACTCTTTAAGGGACCGGACGTCACTCCGCGACCCCCGTTGCGCCGAACCTCACTCCGCGAACCCATCGGCCGGACGTCACTCCGCGACCCACGTTGCACCAGACCTCACTCCGCGACGATGTCATTCCGCGACCCCGTAGTCGGCGTCTGGGCGTCGCACTCCAACACTCCGCCATCGCACTCCAGCACCCCCTTCTTCTTGCTCCGCGCAACTAAGAGTTATGTTAGTCACGTTGAGTAAGCGTGAAAAGTAAGTATAGCATATATACATGAATAAACCAAGTTCTATTGGCTTGAGCTTTCAGATTGAGTTGGACTCAATTTGGCCCCTGCTAAATCTTGGCACGGGGAGGTCGCGACAATAAATAGCAAAACCGGGCTCTTCGAGTCTAGTAATTGGAATGAGTACGATCTAAATCCCTTAACGAGGGTCCATTGGAGGGCAATTATGGTGCCAAAAGCCAAAGTAGTTCCAGCTCTAAGAGCAGATATTTAAGTTATTGCAGTTAAAAAGCTCGTAGTTGAACTTTGGGTTGGGTTGGCCGATCTGCCTACTGTGTGCACAGGTCATCTCATCCAATCTGCCGGCTATGCGCTCCTGGCCTTATCCGGCCGAGTTGTTCCTTCGACGCTGTTACTTTGAAGAAATTAGAGTGCTAAAGGTATTCGTAATAGAGAAAAACAAAAGTCTAATGCTTAGAGGTAATTCACTAACATCTAAAGGCCAAAGTTAACAATAGCCAATCAATCTCACGTGATGCTCCCTCGTTATTACTCCCCACCCTTGTGCAAATAGATGCATTTCTTATTCCATCCTACCTAAGCATTGCATTTAGTTAAAATCATCTAACTACCAACTCTAAAACACAGAGCATCACAATAGTCAATCTCCCGTTGAGAGGAGGACTTGAATAGCATAACACTCTGGAAGGACACCTCCATTGTATCCAACGTACTCTTTTATGTAAATGACACCTCATCAACCTCTCCCTTTTTATGTGAAATTTTTCATGATACCTAAGAATGTTCTTCTAGGATACCTCTTACCCATTGCTTCACCTTAGAGAAGATCGAGCATAAATACTATTACATGTGTCCTTAGATGCGTGATCATTTTAGGTAGGCTTCTTCTATAGAACTATGCACATAACTTGCCATAGTACCGCATTGTAGGCTTTTCCAACATCGTCCGTACAAGGACAAGTCCAATATCGACAACCAAAGAAGAGGTAATAGTAGCACAAAAGTAAAGAACACAAACTTAAGCATGGTTAGGCTTACAGCCTACAACCACCACATAGCACCAAACGAGGAGTCCACCATCACAACAATGAAGTACAAAGAGATGTCCAGAAGCCTTAACTTAAAGTCACACTGTGAAAATTTTCGCTCAACGAGCTCTAGATCCAGACGTAATACCATGAACCACCTTACCAAGAAAATAGCTTTTTCAAGGTGGATCTCCCGAGTAGATTCAAATTCTTCCACCAAATAGATGCGTCGCAAGTTCTTTACAGACTATTTCTCAAACATGAATGATTCATACAAATAAGTAAGTGGAAAATGCCCTTCAAATAAATCCTACGAGTGGTCACTAATTCTATTACACATAAAACCTTTTAACGGCAACTTGATCAAATCTTGAACCATTGAACTTCTTGATTTGAATATTCGATTTCAGAGTAACTAAGACTAGAAATTTTCAAAACCATAGAACGGTTTCAAGAGATTCAGCCTCAGCAAAAACTGCCAGTTCTCGATCGGACAGAAAAAGCTACTAGAGTTGAATACTTTCTTGAACCGACAGACCAATCAAGAACAATTGTGATCCATTGTCGGCGAATGCTCCTATTATTCTCATAGTCTATAAAAAGGATGCGGAAAAAACGTTTTCCTTTTTCCAAAACTCATTGATTTATTCTGTTGTAGGAACATGAGGGCGCAAAGTGTTATATCTTAGTCAATGATCAATTACCCTTCCAAAGCTTTAAAATATGAGTCACAGGTTGATCCCTTAGCTGGTGCAACTTTAACTATCTCGTTTATCTATATATCTGGTCGCAACTCGCGTTTCCTCCACTCATCAGGCATCTTTTTAGTATTTTGAAGTCATGATAAACAATCACTAGGACCATATCCAAAAGCGCCTCCAAACCCCCTTTCTCAATCCTCTATATGTGTTATATGGACTGGTTTCTTGCTGTTATATTGTCCTCGCCAGATTTCAAGGTTGCCTGAAGGCGTGCTGGAATATCCTATCCACCACATATCAATCATAACAGAAAGGTTGGTTTCACAACTTCTTCACTGCAGTAAAGAGAAACATGCATTCATACAGAATAATCATCACCACTAGAATCAATTTTGCCGCCACCATTGACATTAAGAAAACTTGGAAAAATAAAGGAGCCCAACCAGCAGTCCAAAATACTCAGTCCACCATCCGCTTTCTTCTTGCATCAACCATAACCTCACCTTTTGTCCTACTCCAAAGACCCAATGCTAACAAAATCAGGTTCTTGATGCTATGGAAAGCTGATGATATTAGACTTTGATAATTGTGAACCAGACGATTTAGAGCCATTTCAACAATTCCAAAAGCATAGATCCAATGAAATAAGCCATACGAACCTTTCTGGAAGAACCGCCATTTTATGAACAAGATCATCGCCGTCGTCGTCCAAGTCTTTTTCCAAAACCAGTTGGGGACAGCTACATGAATCCTTTTCTTTCATTCCCCCTATCAAAGCACATCTAGCAATCAAGTCTTTTCCTACTAGTTCTCCCCAACTTATCCTCGATCTACCCTGTCTTACCCCCATTAACTTAGCAGAAAACATTTCTTACAAGGGCATCTAAAGGCCTGACAAGGGTACGACCAGATATTCTCAAGCAATGTTTCCTCATCTTTTCCTCAATGTGCACCACCTCCACTGTGTTGCGGATATCCTCATTTCTTATTCTATTCCTCCTTGTGTAACGGCACCCACCTAAGCATTTGAAAATCTGAGAGATACAACATTGTTGGCCGCGGTGCCGTCTTAAAAAAAGTTCCCTTCAAACTTGAGAAGTAACGTTACAACCACAGAGCACCCCAGAAGCAGACCTCCACTTTCGTCCACCTGCTCTTATGATTGATATAAGCAACATAATCGTCATTTTCTCCCTCCATGTGCATCATTTCTCCCAAAAAAACCTCAGTACTTGTTGATCATCCATATTTACTTCCTCTCCTCTCAGGCCTCCTCCTAGTTTTACTAAAATTTGCATTCCAAGTACTCTGTATCGGTTTTGTTTAGCCTCAAGCCTATGGATTCTGAAGTACTTACTTCACGAACAAGATGCTGAAATTATTGCGCAACCTTATGGACCATTTGAAAACTGAGTTGAAATTTAAAACTAAGAGCCTAGCAGTAAGTAGATAGGATTTCCCTCAAATTCAAATTGTATCGTCCTGGTCTTGGATCTATCCAGCTGAAGACTCAAATCTCCCTTCTCTACTTCTAACTATGCTTATGGCACACATGTTGCACAATGAAAGGCATGTAAAGCCTTGCATGGTTTCCAACCCTCTCCCATTTCAAAACTTGAGGGTGAGTTTTTCTTAATGGTGGGGAGCATTTGAAAAGGCCAAAAAGAATAGATGTTTGACTAAGTGTTCTTAATTTTGTCATTCAGAATGCATTTGTCGCAACCTGTAGTTCAGTGCTAATGAATACTAAGACTTCTAGCATTTGATATGTTTCTTGATTTTGAAGTAATGAGACATATCCTGTTAACTTTCAGGCTCCTTCATGTTTCAGTAGTTCACAGTATATGATCCTTTTGCTCTAAACGGGCTTTTGTTGTCAATATAAACGCAAAATCTTTCTCTTTTATTGTGCTGGGTGATATCAGAAGACACTGGGCGTGGACAAGTTGTTTCATCCTAGTTTGGTGTGGTAATCAGCCTCCTCCACCATTGATATATCGTATCTCGGGATCCCTCCTTGCTGCGTTCACAAGCCCTAGCTCTATAATGTCCCTTACAACCCTCTTTGCTTCTTGCATTTATACTTCTCGATGTTCTCCTCATTCTTTCACTTGTGTAACGCTTAATAACATCCCCTCTTTAGCTAAATTGCTTTTGACACCCCCTTGTTCCACCATCCATGTTTCGTTACACATGTGAACAATTCTTCATCTCTGAGAACCTATATAAGCACTCTCCAAATACAATTAGACATGTCATTCCATATTATGTTATATTGGACACATCATCTAGGCAACACAGTCCTTCATCAACCTAATTTTCTTTCTCTAAATTCCACAACCAAGTGCGAATCAACCAGCTCTTCTAATTCACACATGCAGATTGAAATAAGAGAGACACATAAACCAGGCAACAAAGCAGGCATGAGAAAGTTCAAGGAAACAAAGGCAGCAATTACATACCTTGCTTAACAGGGAGTTCAAGTCCTGGGGACGTGACTTCGCAATGTCCCCAATCTGCCGAGCTGCTGTAAACCTTGTTGCTTGCGTCGAACCAGCTTAAAATTTGGTTAAGAAAACAAACCTAAAAAAGCACCACAAATCGATCACACACACACACACACAGAGACAGAGAAAGTTTCAAGCCAAATTGAGGAACTTTTCAATGCAGAAAGGATACTGTCCAGCAAAGTGAGCAGTCGATGGAGGCGTGACGATTGCTGCGCCATATTGTCCTATCGAAATAGTACGTCGTGGTAATAGCAACAATGGCTCCTGCTGCTTCTCTCATTCGACCAATTCAAAGCTTGAGCAGCATTTTCGCAAGGAATCGCGTATCACTCGCTATATCATACACCGAAAACAAAAATGTTTACAAATCACTGACCAAATATAACAACTCCTCGTATATTATGTCTACATTTGTGTGACCTAGATAGCGACTAAGCATTGTTGAGAAAATCTAAGATTGATACCTCACCTGTAGCAGGTGGCGTATTTTCCGGGGATGGGAAATGGCTGAAGTAGATCCGCAGGTGTCGTGAGGAAAAGTGAAAGTCGCTGCAATTTTCAGCGAGTGGAGGTGGTGGCGCGGTGGCGAGTGTGGGGGGATGGCGGTGGTTGTGAGTGGCGGAATGGGCGGTGGCGTAGGCGGCGTTCGTGGCAGAACGCATCGGATGGAAGAGCAGAGGTTATATATAGCCACAGAGATGAAATACGTATTTTGGCCGTGGAAATAATATATTCTGTGTATTAGGTCTGGTCTGGGATAATCTGCGACACAATTTACTTGGCGTCTCATTTGTAGAGGCATCTATTCGTCGCTAAATGGTGCCCAACAAACTCGCTTAGAATTGAGAGTTTTTTAAAATGTTTCCGTGTGTGGGTAGACCTTAGGTGTGCGAAAATGAAGAGAAAACATAATTTAGGGTCTGTTTGACACAGCTTTTTTTTTCAGTGGTCAATTTTTAAAGAGCAGCTTAATTTTATTTTTTTTACAAAAACAAATGGGTGTTTGATAACTCTTTTTTTTTTAGTTTTTTTTTTTTGGTGTTTGGTAATCCTTTTTATTTTGACTTTTTTTTTTGTGGTGGTTTGCGGTGGCAGTAGTGTGGCGTAGCGGTGGTCGACGGTGGTGGTGGCCGGCGGTTGTCGCTGCCGGCGGTGGTGGCCGGCGGTGGCTACCGGAGGTGGCCGCCCGGTGGTGGTTGCCGGCGGCCGGAGGTGGCTGTCGGTGGTTGCTGTCTGGCGGCGGTGGGCGGTGGTGGCCGGAGTGGCCTCCGGCCAGCGGTGGTGGCTGCCGACGGTCGGAGGTGGTTGTCGGTGGCTGCCGGGCAGCGGTGGGTGGTGGCTGCCGGCGGTGGGTGCGTTGTGGTGGAAGTCTCAAAAAAAAAAATTTAAGTGAAAAAAAAAAGAGCTTTTTCCTCTTTTTTTTTACACTGCAATTTAAAAAGTGGGTTTTTAAATTGAAAAAAAAAGAGTTACCAAACACCCCATTTTTTTTCAATTTTTAAAACTGAAAAAAAAAAGAATAAAAAAAAACTCCGTCAAACGGCCCCTTAATGTTATCTAGAAAGAGTTTACAATTTTAATTGGATAAGAATCCTCTATTCTATGTACAAAAAAACTATTGTATCGTTTAATATTTTTTAGGGACAAAAAATTGTCATTATTAATTTTAGTAACAGCGACAATACACTTTCAGTTATAATATTTTGTCGCTAAATATTGTATAACACATCTACTGTATAGCAAAAATCTTGATCTCACTCGCATGTCTACTGTACAGCAAAGGATCTTGTCCGTGTTAATTATACGAGATTTTTAGGATCCACATGCATTCTCATATCATCGCAGAACTTTGGAGTATCTTTGGATTTGGGATTTTGAAATACTTCTAAATTCCCTCATTTTCAAATCCCTTGTTTACAAATTTCATCATTTTAAAATATCATACTTTTGACATTTTTTACTACTTTGTAAAATCTGAGTTAGTATTAGCAAATTCTTTCTTCGGATGAGTACCAATTGATACAAGATTTCCCTAAAATTACATATATGAACTAGCTTATTCCATATATCTGAAATTATACAAATCAATAGTTGAACAATCTAAACTTTTATTATAAATCATAGCAAAAGTCAGGGTAACATAAGAAGGAAATAAAATGTCATAATCCAAAGCAAAACAAGGCAAACAAATGAAGTTTTGCAACTAACTAAACTCTATGCCGGTGGAATAAACATCAACACCCAATTCTTTTTGTTTTCAATGGATAGTGTCTTTAACACATGAAACTACTTTTCATTCTCTATGAACCAAATTGTTGGTTTTCTTCAAGATATGGTATTGCCATCATCTCCTCACAAGCCTCATTAGCATCCAATTTTTGTGTTGTTGCACACATAAAATCATCTGGAGATTATGTCATTTTAGCAATTAAAGAAGTAAGAACATCCTTACTCCCTACTTTTCTTATGGGAGGCACGTTGGTTGGTGTTGATGATGGTATTTTCTCTTTTGAGTTTCTTTAATAGCTGGAAAAGGATTGTCAGTACCAGAAGAAAATCATCTAAGACCCGAGTTCTAGAACACCAATCAATATCAAAGGTCTGCAATAGGACTCATCAGCTAATTTGCATCTACAGCAGTTTCGGAACCTTCTCTAGTTGCACTATATTTTTCGCACAATTATACCATGTCATCCCAGTTCGGTATCACTTCATACCTATATGGTCTTGTTTCGTCATGTGCCTGTTGTTCCCAACCTATTCGGACCGCACCTCAGGGCCCGCTAAGGGACCCATGTTGAGCGACACATCACCGGTTCGCCAGTCAATTGCTCAACGCCATCAGCCGGTCAAAGTGCTTTGTCACTCGAACGTTCGAACGGGCTATCAAATTCCAAGTGCAAATCCCTGAGGGGGTCGGCCACCACCCTGAGAAGGGAGTCGGCCACCCTCTTTAGAAGGGAATCTGCCACCCTTGTCTTTGGGGGGAGGCTGCTCATCCCTACCGACATCTCACTCAACACACTCTACAGTGCTCACTCACCAATGGTCGCACGACACTCTTTGTTGCCCACGGGTCATCGTCGCGACAACCGTCACTCACGGCTGTGCATTATCATCTAACTATCACTTCGCAACACTCGTCGCCGCTCTCCTATGCCATTCTCATGATATGTGCCCTAGCACCAGGTGCTGTCTCGCGATGGTAGTCGCCGTACCCATGCACTGCAATCATGTTACGTGCCTACGGGATGGACTCACAACCTAAAGTCATCGGCGACACAATCACCGGAGGGCTCCGGCCCTCACAGTGAGATGGGCTCACAACCCTAAAGCCATCACCGGCACAGTCACTGGGGGCTCCGGCCCTCGCAACGGGATCACAACCTTAAAGCTGTCGCCGGTACAATCACCGGGGGGCTCCAGCCTTCACAACGGGATGGGCTCACAACACTAAAGTCATCGTCGGCACAATCACCAGGGGCTCTAGTCCTCACAGTGAGATGGGCTCCCAACCCTAGAGCCATCACCGGCACAATCACAAGGGGCTCTAGCCCTCGCCGCGAGATGGGCTCACAACCCTAAAGCCATCACCAGCACAATCACCCAGGGCTCCGGCCCTCGCAGCGGGATGGGCTCACAACCTTAAAGCCATCGCCAACACAATCACGGGGGACTCCAGCACGAAGACCCCCCGCAACGAACTCTAAGCACTGAGCTGCGAGCATGTCCACTCATGTTACCTTTGATCGTCGACACCACCAGGGCAATGACCCCCAGGTCACTCCGGGACGGGAGCAGATCCTTAGAGGGCATCGCGCCTAATCCGCCTGGCAGTTGGCTACAGGGGCAACCCTCGCCGCTGTCAGGATATCTGCGCGTCCCTTGACGCACCCTATGGGATTCAATAAGGGCTTGGACCGGTGGATGGGGCAACAAGCTACTCTGATCATGCTACTGTTGTATGGTCAATCTCCTCAGACAGGCAGAGAGATGCTGCAAGGGCAGGGCAGCATGAACTCAGGGACCGGCAGTCCAACGGAGAGTTGGTACTTTGGACCCCAAGTGACATGTCACTCCCAGGGGATGACACGTGTCGGCTGATCACACATACACATTTTTGCCTATAAATTGTGGACTTTGGAGCTTATTTAAGGACTTCTCTCTTATTTGACATTTTCACTTTCTCTCTAAAAGCCTATTCTCTCTAGAATTCTAGTGAGAGAAACACATTTGGACTTCTAACATCGGACCCTTGACGCTACATCCCTGACTCAGACCTTGACTTAGGACTGTTAACTGTCGGCCCTATTCGTCGTCGCCCTGCCTGCATATTGCTACCAGCCCTCGCGACCTGTCTGGGGAGCCTTGCTCTCAGCCATTACTCCATCCCTGTTGTCTCCCACTTTGCCTACTTGGAAGCTGATTCAGACTACATCCTTTGTGGCACCTCCACGTAGGCCGAACCCACTTTCATTGGCATCATTTTGGTGACTCCGCTAGGAAGGTGAGCATCGTGTTGCAGTCTGCTACACTTAGGCGCCATGCCTGTACAACGAAGAGTTATGAGGGCTACCAACCAGGGCCTTATTCATACCATGTAAGAAGAGGACCACTCAGGTGAACAAGAGGGGACTAGTGCCATGCGTCTCCAAGACCATCCCGCACCTGACGTGCAAGTTGCAGTCAATGCGATCATCCAGCAGTTCACTCCCATTTAGCCAGCATACAAGACTCATAAGTCACTCTTATGACAGCCATAATGGACATGCAAAAATCTATACAAGCGATGGCCTCACTACAAATTGTTCCACTGATCTAGCCTATAGGACCTGGGTAGTCCCCTGACGTCGCCCAGGCCCCAGTGCCACGACCACCGCTGCCTCGACCATCCAAACCCCTGGCGGTGGGACTCGTGACATCTTTCTAGCCTGTAGCTGGCACGCCGTATCCCATGATGCCATCATACAGACCGCAACCGGACTTTGGACCAGTGTTGTAACAAGTCATCCCTGCTGTTGCACCTCAACATGTACCAGCCAGAGGTTCTTCCAAAACTCACGAATCCATTGAGATGGAGTCTAACCCTTACCCAACAGAGCAACATCAAACAACTGGCCAAGTGGTGGATATGTCTCGCCCACCCACCCATGCCACTGTACACTTGCCCATGTCAACACTTGCCTTGTATCATCCTTCTGTTGCTCCTGCTCATTAAGTTGCCCCGTCAGGGGGCTCGCAGAGCCCCAGCCAGCCATCATCCATTAGTCGACCAGGAAGAACCACCCTCTTATTATGTCTCCAAAGCCAACTTCGACACACTCCTCCACCGGCTGTCACAGCATTCTGCACTGGACTCATCAACCTGACTGACAGGCCATGCCCCGTATGCCAACGAGATAGCCATCATACCATACCCGCTCAAATACAAGTAACCCATTTTTGTGCTCTTTAACCTGCGTGAAGGCAACGCCTGTGAGCACTTGACGAGATTCGCCAGCTCGTTGGAGCAACATGGTCCCAGCGATAGTTTGAAGCTGAGGGAGTTTCACAAGTCCTTCATAGGCTTGGCATATACTTAGTATCATCAGATCGCTACGGGGACGGTCCATTCTAGGAATGAAATGGTCCAAGTATTCTTGAACAAGTTCCACTACGAAGCTGAACGCGTCACCATAGTGGACATCGCAGGCATACGTCAGAATCCCGACGAAGACTTGACCAAATATGTGCACCGTTTTCACCTTAAACACCTCGAGTGTACAGATTTCAGTAAAGATGAGACATCGGTTCCCATATGCATCAAAAACATGAATGACATCTACCGGGTGCACATCGAGAACCTACAGTTGAAGTCATGGGGGCACCTCAAGGAAACGGCTTGACGTACTTACGAGATGGTCGGCCCTGTCAAACCGTGGAAGCCTCGCCCGTAGAATGCACTGCTGGCCTCAGTAGACGCATCCAGTACTCAGCGCAACAACAGCAACACCAACAACAACAACAACAACAACAACAACTAAACAACTACACTGGCTTCAAGCGTCAGTTCCCAGATGGGGATCAACGCTCCGACAAGCAAAGAAAACAGGCGACTCCCCCTGCCTTTCCATGTGATTTGAATACGGTGAAAAAGCTCTTGACGGAATGGGTCGTCAATGACAACAACTTCCAATTGCCACCCATGCGGATCCCCATCACAGACAAAGGAAGAACCAGACCCAACTACTATCCTTTCCATCAAGCCCTTGGCCATCCTCTCAAAAATTGCAATGCACTACGAGCTATCTTTGTAAGGAAGGTCGCGTCGGGTGACCTACAGCTATGGAAGAACAACGATGTGCGTAAGGACCCTTACCCAAACCATGGTAACAACAGTTGGGAGCATCAGGTGCTCATGGCCGCTACCGACCACATCGAGTCTCTCGTCCCTGAAGCTTCTACGGAAGTCTTTCCTTTGGTCACACCTTGTGTACCTTCTGCTCCTCAGCCAGTGTCTTCAGCTGGCCAAATGACGAAGATTAAAGGCTTTTTTTTATGAAATGGGATTTTCACCCGCAGCACGGGCTTATCTCTCAGACTGTTTAATCGAGGTCACCACAGGCCTCAGGCCCAAATGCTTCGCTGCCCAAGCCGAGCTCAGACATATCCCTTCCACCGCATTCATTTTTTCAGACTAGGACTTACCACCAATTGAACACCACAACTGATTGTTGTACCTCAAATGCACCGTTAATAGCACGGGCTTTCGCTGCGCCTCAGTCGACTGCGGCGCCTCAATCAACACCATGCCTCTCATCACCTTGCAACGGGCCGACATCCCCCCAAGAAAGATCATCCGTGACCCCAACAAGATTACTGGCTTTGGGCAGGGCCCCCAGTCCACCCTCGGCCATATCACTGTCGACCTCATGGTCGGAACTGTCCGTCGTGACATTAGTTTTCACGTGATAGACAGCGAGTCTTCCTTCCACCTACTGCTTGGCCGACCTTGGATTCATATCAACAAGGTCGTTCCCTCAACGTACCACCAGTGTGTAAAACTAGTGGCCGGTCCTGCAGGACATGAGGTAGCAATGACAATCCCCGCAACCAAGGCCCCTTTCGAATGTGCTGAGTCTTACTTCGTCAAGGCCTCCTTCTTCACTGAGCTTGCCGCGATGGTGAGAATGCCACTCACATCCATTCCACCAAATTGCCAGATTGGGATAAGCTATGTGGAAACAAGCCTCCCAAGTCCAAGTCCAAGTCCAAATCCAAATCCAAGAAAAGTAACAAAAACAAAGCATCAACCTCGGCACCGTCGCCCACTGACATGACCAATTCACCACCTACATCCCCCAAGTCCAAGAAGCACAAGTTTGAACCCACCTTCCTACGCATCATCAAAAGACAAAAAAGTGATCTACTAGTTATGACGGTGTGCAGGGGCTCCAGGGGGTCCGTCATCTGACCCCCTCAACCCCGACCAGCCTACGGAGACAGAATGGTGTTGTGTGATCGAGCATTGCTCGCCAGATCCCGAGCTTACCCCGGGCACTGCCCCACCCTACTATGAAGACGGCCCTTGATCGCAGGCCGAAGATCTTAAAGAAATTAACCTGGCAGACCCGAGCGAGGAACCTCGACTGACATACATTGGCACAAAACTCGCCCTAGGCCGAAGAAAGGAATTGGTTACCCTCCTCTGTGAATATCAAGATGTATTGGCATGGAGGTGACACACCATCTCAACATTGCTAACAGGTTCAGCCCTATCTGACAACATCCACGATCCTTCCACCCCGAGCTCAAATTAAAGATCAAGTAAGAGATAGAGCGACTTCTGCAAGCTGGCTTTATTGAGCCAAGTACTCACCCTATATGGCTGGCTAATGTTGTCCCTGTCCAGAAGAAGAGCGACCAAGTCTGCATTTGTATTGACTTTCGCGACTTGAACAAAGCGTGCCCCAAAGATGAGTTTCCACTACCCAATATCGACATGCTTACGGAGGCTACCACCGAAGATGAAACCTTGTCCTTCATGGATGGTTTCACCGGCTATAACCAAATTCGAATGAATCCGGACGACTGTGCCAAGACAGTATTTCGGACTCCAATGGGTAACTTTTGTTGGAAAGTCATGCTCTTCGGTCTCAAGAATACGGGTGCTACCTATCAAAGGGCTATGACAGGCTATCTTTCACGACATGATACACCGTACGGTGGAGGATTACATTGACGATCTCATCATCAAGTCTAAGAAGGAAAGCGAGCACCTCGCTAGCCTCTGAGCAGTCTTTGATCATTGTCGCCAGTACAACATGCAGATGAACCCGCTCAAATGTGCCTTTGGAGTGTCCTCCGGCAAGTTCCTCAGCTCTTGGTCAGTCAACAGGGCATCGACGTTGACCCTTCCAAAGCTGCCTCCATCCAAGAGATGCCCTTACCCAAGAGCACCAAACAGTTGAAGAGCTTCCTCGACAAGTTTTCTTATCTCCATCGATTCATCCCTGCCTTGGCCAAACTTATCACACCCTTTCAGCAGTTGACGTGCAAGAGCGCACCGTGGAGTTGGGGTGCGCCCTAACAACAAGCATTCGAACAGATCAAGGTGGTCCTCATGTTGCCACAGACCATAGTGGTACCACAGCGGGGTATCCCACTCTTGTTTTACTTGACCTCCACACCTAGCTCCATAGGGGCATTGCACTTTATTATCTCAGTCGATCAATCAGGGGCCCCGAAGCCAATTTACTCTGAGCTCGAGAAGCACTACTTCGCCTTAGTCTACGCCTCGTAGTAATTTAGACACTACTTATTGTCGCACCAAATCACGCTTGTCACCAAGGCTGATCCACTACTGTACATGCTCACACGCCCTACCCTATCTGGCTAGCTTACCCGTTGGTTATTGCTACTTGTCGAGTTTGGCTTATCCATCAAGAATCCTACAGCTCTACGGAGCCAAGCACTTGTAGACCTCCTAGCCTTCTTCCCACGCCAATAGTATGAACCAACCTCAGATCAGTTGTTTGGGAAGGAGACGACCCTGATCTCCGACATAGATGAATTATGGACAATTGAGTTTGACGGCTCCGCCATTAGTAAAGGTCCTAATGGAGCTCCCCTTAGACAAGGGGGTGCTGGTATAGTCCTTCGCAATCCGCAGGGTGTTACCACATCCCTGTCCTTCAAACTTGCATTTTTGGTATACAACAATGAAGCTGAGTAGAAGGCCCTTGTCATCAGTCTCATGCTGGCTATCAGCATGGGGGCTGAATCATTATGCATAAAGGGGGACTTAAACTTGATCACAAAGCATGCTGACGGGGAGTTCGCGGTTAAGGAGCCAGCTTTGGCGCCTTATCATGCCCTGGTACAACACTTGGAGGGAAGACTTGGCCATGTCCAATATGAACATCATAACAGATGCCACAACCAACATGCGGACAACTTGTCCACGATCACATCAAAGATAGAAGTTTACGGTGAACAACGCATGCTAACCATCATTAGAAGGACCACACCGTGCACAACACTGAATTTAGTCCCAAAGGACACCACGGCCAATGATTGGAGGCAGCGATCGTCGACCAACTTAAGGTGCCATCTCTCGCCTCTGCCTCTACCCTCACAAATTTCTTGATGTTGGGAGACGTCTTGTACAGACGATGTCCCGGAGGCACTCTGGCTAGGTGTTTGGCCCCAGAAAAAGCAAAGCACAAACTATAGTTTGGCCATAAAAAATGTTGTGGCCTCAACGGCCCCCCTCTATGGGCCTCTTTTGGCCATCTATGGCCAAAGATGCTTCGGATGTACAATAGGATTGTTCAGAATGCCTATATGCACCAAATAATCCAGAAGCTCTTGTCATCAATGTCGAGGGTGACTGGCGTCAGCCTTTCCTACAATATCTATCTCTTGGGATCCTACCACCTGAACGTAGCTCAGCACGATCCATCAAGCGTAAATCGGTTAGATATTTTGTGACAGAAGGTGAGTTATTTTGTAAAGGGTTTTCGGGGCGCACCCTGCGATGCTTACAAGGCGCCTAGGCCATGGAAGTGATTAATGAAGTGCACAATAATGCCTGTGGGAAGCATCAAGGATTGCAAAAGTTGTATGCAGAACTGCTAGGGTTGGGGTACTATTGGCCGACCATGGAATCTGATTCCATCTCTCATGTCCGACATTGCTAACCCTGCCAGAGACATGCTGACATAATGCACACGCCAACGTCCGACCTTCGTACGATCGTGGCCCCTTGGCCATTTCACTCTTGGGCTCTTGACCTTATCTGCCCCATACACCCGCCGTTGAAAGGTCACATATGGATCATGGTCGCAACGGAGCGTTTCACGAAGTAGGTCGAAGCCATACCTCTGCGAAGAGCCACGGGGGGCGCCATTGCCAACTTCTTACGTGATCATATTATCTGTCGCTTCGGCATCCCCCAATGCATCATCTCTGACAACGGCATGCCATTCATCAACCGTGATGTTCAGACTCTCATGGAAACGAACGACATCAATCACACTACATCAACCCCTTACTATCCACAAGGCAATGGTCAAGCTAAAGCCTCCAACAAAACATTATTGTGTGTATTGTCATGAATGGTTCATGACGCAAGCAGCTCCTGGTTCGAAAAAGCTAAGCCATGCTCTTTGGGCTTACAGAACTTACAAGCACTCAACCACGAAGGCCACACCCTTCTCCCTTGTCTACGGGACAAGTGTGTGGTACCAGCTGAGATTGCAGTCGCCTCGGCTCGACTATCCCTCAGCAGTTGTCTCGGGGAAAAGGAAACCAGAATAATGGCCCTTGAGGACCTTGATGAAAAGGGAGCAAACGCCATGCGCCGAATGAAGAAATATCACGAACAACTTATCAAAGACTATGAAAAGACAGTCAAGCCTCGCTCCTTCGTTGAAGGTGACCTTGTCCTCCAAGCCGCCAAGCATGTGCCCACCAATCTGTCAGCTCCTAAGTTCACACCCAACTGGTAGGAACCATTTGAAGTGCATACAGCCAGAAGCAACGGCTCCTACCTCCTGCTCAATCCAAAAGATGGACAGATCACAGCCCCTATCAACGGTCGTTACCTGAAGAAGTATTTCGCATGACCAGCTGCAGATTGTTCCCCCCGCTCTCATGCCTATAGTTTAGAACATTTCCACGGCATTTTTGTCGTATACACACACATGTTTTGACTTGTAACTTTTGTTGCTTATTACAAGTTCTTCTTTATGTAATGACATTTTGATCCAGACATTATCAATACACAGTCTTTTCGCTACATACGTTTGTGCTTAGCATACACTCATTGTTCATTTCTGGTCACTAAGTTGTTTACCTCAGCGGAAGGGGGGAACACCGATAGACAACCATCAAACACAAGACATTCAACAATTGCAACAGACAACAAGCACACCATGCATCCACAACAAGTGTCAATAAGACAACACACAACTATAATTGAAACATCAACGAAAATATATATACATATGAAGTTTGTTGGTCACTATCGGGCACTGTTTATTCATCAATCTATCGTAGGTCCTACAAGAAGCTAGACAACAACGCTGCCACCGAATGAGAGCTAAGCGCCTGCAACGTCTGACGCTAAACTTGCAGCGCCGACCATCATGCCTCAAACTCTCCCTGCTGCCTCAGACCCTTAGCCTCTCGCACCTCCACATCAGCCCCCCGCCTCTATAGGTCATTCAGCTGTCTATGTAGATCGGTCAGCTGTCTCTCTATCTTCGCCACCTCCCTATCAATCACGACCAGCTCACCGTTAATCTCTTACCGCTCCATCTCCAACCCTGTACGACGCCTTTCGAGCAACACCTCTTCCATCTACACCAAGGCCATCCTCTCCCCCACGGCCCCACCCTCGCCCCTCGACCTCAAGAAGTCGGCCAACCAATCCAACTGCAAACCCAGGGAGGTGAACGGCACAAACTCTATCAGTGACCGCTCAATGAACTCTGTCGACCAGCCAGTCGTAGGGACACTAGCAAAAGGCAGCAACCACTCCATGAATCCTGCATAAACCCACCTTTGCAGAACCGGGTTCCCTACAGTCACTCCCTCAAATGTCTGCAGGAACACTGCCATTACCAGCTTCAGTCGGTGAACCGTCTCACAGGCAACTGGAGACTCTCCCATGATACGATGTCGGCCTGCCCACTCGATGATCCCTTACTGGCCTCTCCTGCTGCTGCCCTACTCCCCCCACCACAGGCCTCTCCCGCACTCCTCTTGCTGCCTATTCATCGACAGCCATCGAGTCTATCGCCATTAATGTTGCACCCCCCTCGACAGCCGACCCCGACGACGCGTCCTGCTGATGCTCCGTAACAGACTGCACCAAAATCTCCACCTCACGCGTCGAGGCTACCACCGTAGGCTCCAACTCCACTGGGTCTTCCTGCTCACCTACCGCGACCTCCGTCTCTGTGCCTGTCCACCAGTAGCCATTGACATCAAACGTCAGAAACTCGTCGATCGACCCACCATACACATCATCCACTCTCTCTTCAGCACCCAATAATGGACTCACCCTGCTCCTCACACTGGCCCCCGACGTGCCGGCTTCCTCCGTCTTATCCCCCCGCCTACTGGCTCATCAACCCCGACTACCTTGGCCTCCTCTACCTCGACAACCGCACCTGCATCACTGCCACCCTCCACCGCCTGCTCCTCATACTCCTGTCAAATGAACCGTAAGTACATCAATAATTTTCTATTATGATATCAATAAACAAGACTTAATAAAAATAGCAACAGTAAAGCTTACCTCAACGCTGGCTCCTCCGATGCATCTCGCGGTCTCTTCAACCTTGCCAGACGTGAGCCCGAAGTGCCTGCACTCGCCTGACGAGCACTCTCCATCATCCCAACTCAAAGCGCTGACAGTGGCCCCTTGCCTGCCCCTAGCACCCTCGGCACCGGCACCACCGGCTCCTCTCCATAATCTTCCCCCGGGGCATCATCCTCAGACCCCTCGCCCTCCTCATATCGCTCCTCGTCTGGATCTCTCTCCGAGCTCACTGCAGCACTCCCCGACACTAGGGCCAGCATGCCAGCTTGTCTCGCAGTTGTCGCCGATATCAAGCTCAATGCCCGGTCACATGCAAACACGTCAACCAGACGACGTGTACCCGTGGCTATGCCAACCACTCTACCCAACTCGCAGGCAATCGCTCCCACCACTGCACATACTCCACTGTCACTACCCCCACTACCGCTGTCCCCAGCCGTCTCCACTCTGTCACTGGTGCTGGCCACTCACGGACTCTATCATACCGCGTGCACCCGAACGCGGTCATCACACTCCACGGGCCACGGTACCCGCACGACGGCTCCAAGTCATAGCCAAACGCCAACGACAACCGGTTCGAGCAATAGCGGGCCACATAATACAGGTTCTTCACGGGTTTCCCACCATCATCGGTCATCACCAGAAGCCAACCCGAAAAATAGGCCACCAAGAGCACAACATCTGCCAGCGCCAAGCCCCATCTCTTGGTCAAGTCCCTCATCATCTCCTATCTATACAACCAGGGGGTACTCCATACGACACATGCATATCTCTGTACGACCATTCCAAGCACGCCTCCCGCAAATCTATTAATCGTGACAGCAGACAATCCGACCTCTTGATACCCACCCATGCAAACGCCTGTGACCCTCTGCACCATAGTGCCAGCTCCCGCGATTTGTCTCCATGCACCACTGTCCTCATCGTCTGTACTGGATGCTCGTGCGGGTATTCTGCCAGTCAATAATTCGAAAAGTACTCGTACAAGTACCTCTGTAAGAACATCCAGTCCACGTACGTCGCCACTTGGTACTGCCCGTGCGACTGCTTCACGTCATTCACGAAGTGATCCAGCCGTGAATACAGGGTGCCCAGATACACGGGCGCCAGCCCTACACGCTTCCCCTGTGTCATCCGAATTGCCAGGGGAATCACCCTCGGGGAAATACCATCCTCCAGCGTCCCTCGAACATAAATCTGCAAAAACACAGCAACTCATTATACACGGCATCAAATAACACATAAGCACGCATACAATCAATGGAAAGTACAATACTCACCTCGACAAGAACATCGTCAAGAAGGCCACCATCTCATACCGCTCGTCCTTGTGATACGGCCCCATCATGAAATGAGCAGCAATGCCCAATTTCTGCCCCGACCTCGCCTGCGCCGTACCATAGACCAATCAGAGCCACCCACCATATGTCCTCTTCTGGTGCTGCATCGTCTCCGATAAAATATGGAGCCACTAAATCTGAAATAGCCACTCCTCACCACTGAGCTGCGTCACACGTGCATCCAACTCTCCCTGCATCGACAGCCCCGCCAGCAGCATCACATCCAGCAGCGTCGGCCTAATCTCTCCAAACTTAGTCACAAAGGTATGTGTCTGAGTGCTCCACCTCGACAGCAGAAGAGTCATCCTGAGCATATCTCTATACAACTTCAGGCCCCTCCCCATAATGTTCACCGCCAGCAGTAACCCCAACATCTGCAATAACGCCGCCCACCGCGGCGTCTCCACCATATGCTCACACCAGAAGTCCCACCCGATCGGCATCGCACCGTGGCCCTTGAACACCACAGGTGCCCAGGGTATATCTTTTCGCTCCACCAACAACCCCATAACATACCTCGGCAACGGCACCAGCGCTTCTTCCCAGCTCGGAGCTCGCACATATGGTGAGGGCACTCGTGGATCCTCGGCTATCGACATACCACTCCAAGGCACCATGAATGCACCATCAGCCACCCAGATGGCCAGCTCCCTCCACAGCTCTCGGTCAGGTACGACTGGTACTACCCCCTCACTCCAGGAGCATGTTCGTCTTGTCTGGATCCGGATCGTATGTCCTCACCGACGCATCATCAAAAGTTAGTGGAACTCTTCTCCACCTGTCGTAGTTGAGGCCTCATCTATTGGGGGCGCCGGCACTGGCATCGTCATCACAATTTGAGGTGGTCGCGCTGCGCTCGATGTCGCACCGCATAGCTTTGCCCACATCTAGTGCTTCAGCTTCTTCAGAAGGGGCACCGGCTCTGTAGGCGTGGCCTTGGCCCCGCTGATCCCCTACAACCCCTGACCCTCTTGGTCCCACCGACCCCCTTTCCTCCTTTCTCCCTTCTTCTCTTCCCCTTCCCCCGAGCCTGGAGCTCTGACCTAGGCTCCTTAGCTGGCCGACCCCCTCCCCTCTCTCTTCCCTTCCTCTCCTCTCCCCCGTGCTGGCTGACCCCCTGGGGTGGCCGACCCTCCTCGTCCGGCCGACTCCGTTCCCCTTTCCCCTCTTTCCTCCCTCCTTCCCCTCTTCTTTCCCTCTCCCCACCCCACCAACCCCTTGGCCCCGCCGACCCCTATTGCCAGCTGACCCCTCGGCCACCTGCTTTCCCTCTCTCACCATTTTACTTTTTTCTCTCTTCTCTCCCTTGATCAAAGATGCAAATGAGCTTTTTTTTTAAAATCTCTTCCCCCTTTTGTTTAGAAACTTATAACGTTTGTTGATTATTGCAAGTTTTTCTTACTCATGTAATAGCATTTTGGCCCAATACTGTTAATTCAGATTAGTCATTCATCTCAGCTATTGTATGCAATCATTTTTTTTCACAATTATTTAAGTCACTGGCTAGGGACGGGGAAGGGGGAACACCAATGGGAGCTCAAGCATACAAGTCATTCGGCCATATCGAAGAAAAGGTAAACATACAACATAAACACAAGCATGAGATCACGACAGTAACACCAACATCGTCATATACTATATTTCTAAATTGAGTTCCCTACCACTATCGGGTGCCATAAGTACAATGCAATGACATGGAAAATAACATAAGCAAACTAGGGGAGCCCGGACAACATCCTCATAACGGGATATGAGTCAAACGACTGAAGTGCCTTCTGATGTGTCTGCAATTCAGACCAACTAGCCTCACACTTGGCCACCAACCTTAGTCAATCTGCCTCACGAGCCTCTACCTCAGTGTGCCGCCTCTGCAAATCAGCCAACTTCCTCTGTAGCTCGACCAGCTGTCTCTCTATATCAGCCACCTCCCCTTCAATCCCTACCAGCTCGACAGTAATCTCCGACCGCTCACCTTCCAAAGCTGCCCGTTGTTTCCCCAACATCATCTCTCGTAGGCGCATCACGAACTCACTCTGCTCTAATGATCGATTATTGCCCTTTGACCTCAAGAAGTTCGAGAGCCACTCCACCCGCAGGCCCATCGACTCAAAGAGTCCAAACTCTGATAAAGCTCAAGATATGAACTCTGGTGTCCAACCTATTGACATAACACTAGCCAAAGGCACCAGCCAATCCAAAAAGCTGCAATACACCCATCTCTGCAACTGAGGTGACGCATTTCGACTACTAACCCCTCAAATGTCTGTGAAAACGCCACCTTCATAACCTTCAATCATCACACCATCTCTGCAGGTAAACAAAGATCAAGCCAAGACGTACTATCTGCCTGCCCCACTAAAGACCCCCCGTTAACATCATCAGTTGTCGACGTACCACCCCCCTCTGTAGGAGCATCTGCCAACCCGTCACTCGTATGTGCACCCACAGCTACCGAGTGCATTGCCAGAAGAGTAGCACCAGCATCAGCCACGGACCCGGATAAGGTGACCAGGAAGCACTCGCCCGCTGGCTTAATCGGAGCCTCCGCCACATCTATCACAGCTGTCACAACAGGCTCAGGATCCTCAGCCACTGCACGATTACCGATGACAACCTCTGCCTCCGTACCCATCCACCAGTCATCTACAGAGTCAAACATTGGGACGTCACCTACTGCTCCACCGTACAAGGCCTCCACGGTCTCCTCTACAAAGCATGTTAGACCAGGCTGCCCCTCTGGGTCCTCCTCATAGGCCGTCACCTTCGTCTCTTCCTCCGCACCCTAGGTCTCGACCTCAGCAACCTCCTCATCTGCTGTAGCATCCTCCGCCTCAACTTCGAACCACATCTCAACTTACTCCTCCCAAACCTCCTCATCCAGCTCCTACACAAAAGAAAAACCAACAAGAAGCAACCGTCGAGTCAATATATAGGCAACAACAGTTAGAACTACATTCATACAATTTAAAATTAAAAAGAAGAAGGAAGAGTGCTAACCTCGACGTCAGAGTCGTCTAATACGTCGCGTGGCCTCTTTGACCCAGATGTATAGGGGGCCGAAGTGCCCGCATTGGCTTACGGTCCCGCATCCATCATCCTGACAAGCATCGATGACAAGGGACCCTTGCCAGCTCCTGGTACCCTCTAAACAGTCATAACCGACTCCTCCACAAAGCCCCCCTCTGCATTATCCCCCTCCTCATCCTCGCCCTCCTCGGCCTTTCCTTCCTCGGTCCCTCTCTCCGAGCTCGCAGCAGAGCTACCACCGACTATGGTTGACATCCCATTCTGCCTCACAACAGTGGCTGTTATCAAGCTCCACGCTCTGTTGTTGGCATACACATCCACCACATGATGTTTGCCGATCGGCTGTGCCAACCACTCTGCCCAGTGCGATCGTAGTTGCTCCCACCACCGTGCATACTCCAGCATCACCACTCCACATGACATCACCCCAGGACACCTCCACTCCCTCACCATCGTCGGCCATTAGTGAACTCTGTCATACAATGTATACTCAAAGGCAGTGGCCACACTCCACGGCCTACTATATCCTCAAGGAGGCTCCAAGTCATATCCGAACGCCAGTGAAAGACGATCAGGACTGTACCTAGCAACATCGTACCGGGACTCTACGGGTTTCTAGCAATCATCCGTCACAACAGGCAGCCATCTAGTCGATGTACGTCGCCACCTGATATCGACCATATGATCGCTTTTTGTCATTCACGAACTGGTCAAGACGTGAATATAATATACCCAAGTATGTAGAAGCCAAATCGACGCACCGACCCTGCGCCATCCGGATAACAAGCAGAAACAACCTCGGGCAAACACTGTCCGTCGGTGTCCCCTCAAACACAAACCTATACATATTGACAACAAGCATATATCAGGGTAATATACAAAAGGTGGTGTGTGCAACAAGAGTGAATTTTGCACAATAATTTTCTAAGTCAAATACATTGTACATGGAAAGTGAAGCACATCTACAGCATATACGAAGCAATGCAAAGCAAAGTGTAAAGCTTACCTTGACAGAAACATCGTTAGGAAAGCCGTCATCTCGTATCTCTCCTGATCGTGGTAGGGCCCCATAACAAAATTGGCCTGCTTGCCCATCTTCTCGCCCTTCTTCACCTGCGCTGCACAAAAGAACTGTTTGATCCACATGTCGTATGTTCCCTTTCGGTTCTTCTTCGTCTGTAACAAGATGTCTATCAGCTGTGTCTGCATCAGCCGCTCCTCCGCACTCAGGAGAGTAACCCATGCATCTTGCTCCCCGTGCACGAGTACCCTGTGAAGGTAATCACATCAAGCAGTGTTGGCCTAATCTCCCCAAACTCCATCACGAATGTATGCGACTGAGTACTCCACCTTAACATCAGAAGGGTCATGCCCGACATACCTCTGTAAAGCTCCAAACCCCTCGCAGTAATGTTTATAGCAGGTAGCAACCCCAATGACCGTAGCAGCCTCGCTCGCTTCAAGCACTCAACCATGTAATCGAACCAGAAGTCCCACTATGTCGGCATCACACTATGCCCTTTGAACAGCACATGCAACCAAGGTATATCCTCCCTCTCTATCAGTAACGCCGGTATAAACCTCGGCGACATAATCGCCACCTCTTCCTAGCTCAGAGCTCGAGTATAAGGCGATGGAACCTACAGAAGCTCCCCTATCGGTCGATGAAGTAAAAGCACCATTAGCAAAATGAATTGCCAACTCCCTCCACAGCTCCCGATCAGGTATGCGTGGCACAACACCCTTCACCCCCAACCAAGTGTTCGACTTGCTGGGATCCAAATCAAACAATCTCACCCCGCCATCGTCAAACATCAGTGGCACCCCAACCTCCTCGACCGATATGGGTACAGCCTCGTTGTCTCATGGTTACGTCTCGAGCTCCTCAACCCGTGATGCCCATGAAGCCATGGTCGCCATGCCCCGCGAAGGTCGCGTCGCGCCAATCGCCGCACCTCGTGGCTTCGCCAATATCTTCCGTTGTATCTTCCTCACAACCGTACCCTGTTCATATTGCCCAACACTAACTTTTTGTCCCGTCACGACAACTCTACCTTGCCCTTGCTTACCACCAATGACTACCCCTCGCGTGGGTGGCCGACCCACCACGGGTGGCTGCCCCCCAACACGGTTGGACGACCCCTCTTTTCCCCTCCCCTTTCTTCCCCTCTTGCCCCACTACTCACCAACTTTTCCCTTTCCTTTGTCCACCACCGCACCACCCTCACTATTTCAGGTGGCCAACCCACTGCCCCCTCTCCTCTTCCCTTCCCTTTCCTTTCTTCCCCCTCCTCTCTCTTCCCTTCCCCCATGCCCATGTCTCCCTCTCATCGAGGCTCCTTGGGAGGCCGACCCCCTCCAATCCTCCGCATTCTCCCTTTCCTTTCCCCCATCTCCTGATCTCACATCACCAGACGAGCCACGACACGTCGACCCCTCTTGCATGAGCGAACCGTGGCCGCCCCCTCCAAGGCCGCCTCTCCCACCTTGGCCACCCTCTCCACCTTGGCTGATGCCTCTACCATGGCCGCCCACCACATCATGCCCCGCCCCTCCTTGTCTACGAGCACCACGCCTGGCCGAGCCACCATGGCTGTCGCTCCCACCATGCTCAATCAAAACACAATGATGGCCGACCTATTGCCCCCCGCCGAGCCCGCACTCGCTGCGCCCCCTTGCTCGGGCCTCCTTTATTCTCTTTCTCTTGCCACCTCTCTTTTCTTCTCACTTCTCTCTTTCTCCTTTCTCTCTCTCTCTCTCTCTCTCTCTCTCTTCTCTCAAGTATTGGAAGCTACAAATGAGTCTTCTGAAAGACTTCTCCCATCTCTCTTTATATGTAGGTGGGCCAAGATTCAATCTTGGCCACCCATTCAAAATTCATATTCTACTCTTTTCCCCCTAAAACCCAACAAATCTTTTTGTTTTTCAAACGGTTACTACTTTTCACGCTAACTATATTTTCACGCGCTACACATTCATTAAATACCGTCACATAATATTTTGATATTCATTTTTCAACGATTAAAAAATTTCATGCATTTACACGGCTTATTTTAGAGCTCCATTTTCATAAATTCGCGCTACGCTACATAACGCACATTATCACAAATTTCACACTAAAATTTCTTTTTGTATCGTTTACAAATCTCCCGCTACAAATTTTTGCGCTACATTTTTTTTCCAAGCTATAAAAAAAACGCAACAACGTTTATGCGTGCGGCACCCACTCAATTTGCCCCTCCGCGCGCACCACACACAGGGGTTTATGTTCCCAACCTACTTTGATCGCGCCTTAGGACCCACTAGGGGTCCCGTTTTACGCAACACATCACACATTCAATGTTCAATTATTCAACGCTTTCAAACTAGTCAAAGCAAGTGCGTCCTAGTCGCGCGCATTCATCATCATCTTTTTGTGACAATTCATGAAGACGTACATTTTTCGTCGCCCAAGAGGTTACTTTGGCTCCATCTTCCTCAAAAAAATTACATAAAGTACACTTGGCACGATTCCACCTCCATAGGGGGCAGCCACCTCACCGGCAGAAAGGGGTTGGCCACCCCATGCATAAGGGATCGGTCACCTTGCTTCATGCGAGGGGGCGGCCACCTCACCCGCGGAGGGGGGGTCGGCCACCCCATGCACAAGGGGTCAGCCACCTTGCTTCATGCAAGGGAGGTGGCCACCTCGAGCAAGGGGCGGCCACCTCACCTGCGGAGGGGGGTCGGACACCCCATGCACAAAGGGCAGGCCACCTTGCTTCATGCGAGGGGGCGGCCACCTTGGGCATTAGAGGCGGCCACCTCACCTGTGGAGGAGGTATCGACCACCCCATGCACAAGGGGTCGGCCATCTTGCTTCATACAAGGGGGTGGCCACCTTAGACATTGAGGGCGGCCACTTCACTAGCAGAAGGAAGGGGCGGCCACCCTATGCACAAGGGGTCACCCACACCAAGCTTATGACGGGTCTCTAACACTTCACCCACTTTTCACACTCACACACCATGGCTCGCTATGTTCAAATATATTGCGACAGTCATCGCTACGCCCATGCGCCACTTTCATAACATAGGCCCCTGGCACTAGGTATTGTCTCCACAACAGTCGTCGCGCGCCCATGCACCACTTCCATGATATGTGCACCCGGGCACCAAGTATTGTCTCATGACAGTCGTCACCGTGCCCATGCGCCACTCCTATGATACGTGCCCCTGGGCACCAAGTATTGTCTCCGCGACGTTCGTCACCGTGTCTGTGCGCCACTTTCACAACATGTGCCCCCGGCACCAGGTATTATTTTTGCGTCGGTCGTCGCTGCGCCTATGCGCCACAGTTAATGTCTCGTGCAGTAGGCACCGTGCCCATGCGCCATAATCATGTTACTTGCCTCCGGGCACCATACTCATTCACCACACCATGCGCCCATGCCATGGATGTTGAACATGCTTCAACCCACTCTCCGAAATATGCAGTATTCTGAGGGGCTCCACTCCTAGTGCTTCGGCATGAGGACCCTTCGTAGCGTGATATGCTCATTACCACAAAGCTATCACCGTCTTCATTCTAAGGGGCTCCGCTCGTAGTACTTCAGCATGAGGATCCTTCACAGCGGGATAGGCTCATTACCACAAATCTATCACCGCCTTCATTCCGGGGGGGTCCGCTCGTAGTGCTCCGACATGAGGACCCTTCGCAGCGGGATAGGGTCGTTACCACAAAGCTATTGCCATCTTCATTCTGGGGGCTCCACTCGTAGTGCTCCAACACCAGGACCCTTCGCAGCTGGATAAGCTCATTACCACAAAGCTATCGCCGCCTAGGGTGACTTGCATGACACTTGGCACTGAGCTACGACCATGTCCACTCATGTTACCGGTGGTCGTCGGCACCCCCAGGATGATGACCCCCCGATGACTCCTGGACAGGAGCAGATTTTTGGAGGGCATTGCGCCTAGTTTGCCTGGCAGGTGGTCACAGGGGCAACCCTCACCACTGTCAAGTCTCTTCGTGTCTCTTGACGCACCTTGTGGGATTCAGTAAGGGCTTGGGCTAATGACTGGTGCAACGGGATTACTCTTATCATGCTACCGTATTGTGGTCAGCCTTCTCATACAGGTAGAGCGACGGTGTGGGGGACAAAATAGCTTGAATTTGGAAAGCGGTAGTCCAATGGAGAACTGGTATTTTTGGGACCCCTGGTGATGTGTCACTTCCAAGGGGTGCCATGTGGCAAATGTTGACACAGGCAAACTTTTGCCTATATAAAGTGGACTGTAGATTTCATTTTTAACAGAATTCTCTCATTGGACAAAATCTACTTTCTCACTCTAGACTTGAGAGCTCTTGAATTCTAGAGAGAAACACTTTTCTCATTTGACTTTAGGCATAATATCAACCTTGACATAGGACCTTGACGCGGACTGTCGACCGTCGTTCCTATTCATCGTCGTCTTATCTTCGCAACACTGCCACCCCTCACGACCTGTCTGGGGAGCCTTGCCTTCTGCCCTTACTCCACCCTTGCTATCTCTCACTGCGTACATCTAGCAGCTGACACGGACTGCATCCTTTGTGGCACCTCCACGTAGGTACTAACCCACTTTCCATGGCATCAATGTCTTAGTTGGTTAGGAAGTGACTGCATCTGACCGAGAATAGTTAAGAATGCACTTGCAAGAAAAGATAAGCTCGTTACCTCCGGTGGTAATATCTCCCCCTTTTACTAAAGGGTTTAGTTTACATAAAGTTTAAGATAATCTTTCTTTAATCTAATAAGAAAATATTATCTTTTCGACACGGGCTTCATGAATAGGTGTGCATTTATGACGCCATTTCGAGATGTACGTTACCATTTGAATGAGTACTCTACTAGACCATCAGAGAATAGTAAAGAGTTATTTAACCTTTTTCATGCATCGCTTCGTAATGCTATTGAAAGAGCATTTGGTGTACTTAAGGCAAGATTTCCCATTCTAAGAATAGCAGAGCCTAAGTACTCGGCTAATACTCAATCAAAAATTATTTTAGCATGTTCCATCCTACATAGATTTTTGATGGGAGTATATCTCGATGAACAACTAATTGCTTGACTTGACCAAGAACTTGAAAATTAAGAATCAGAAAAGGTACATCCGCGAAGAGACGTAGCTAAGGATGCTGCACAGGCAAAATATAGAAGAAATTGCATTGTAGCGGACATGTGGAATGATTATCAATCGCAAATTTGATGTTCAAAGAATGTTTGGTTATTGTCCTAATAAATATTTGGACTTATTTCCTTTATTATTTTTGATTGCTTTGCTAGTGTAAATATAATGGTCCACTTCTTTGTTTGGATTGTAAGCATAAAGTACTTATTTTGCTTTCCAATTTTCATTTTGCGTGTATATTTACTTTATATTTAGGTTGTCACTGGACCTACAAAAGGTCAACCTTAAAGAATTGTCCCCTATGACCACTACAGTGCAACTATATAGTTGCACTGTAGTGGTCATAGGGGACAATTCTTTAAGGTTGACCTTTTGTAGGTCCAGTGACAACCTAAATATAAAGTAAATATACACAGTGCAGCTATATAGTTGCACTGTAGTGGTCATAGGAGCCCATTCTTTCAGTGTTCTGCTCGAGAAGAGCCCGACTGAGCCTCTATACAAGACATGGTCGAGACGGGAGAGAGTCAGAGGACCCGACCCATGATGGGATTCATCAAATAGAAGTCGCAATCACGAGGGTTTATGTAGGCAAGCCACCCGTGTGACGATCCCACTAGTCTAGCCTCCTCATCACTGACAGAGCCTGGATAACATGTGCATGTCGCCGGCAATGGTGTGCCCTGTGACTGTTGGTGCATTAGGATCAAGACGAGGATGAAGAGAGAATGTGGATGATGCCACGAGTTTAGGGTTTTGGTTACAAGGCTTCAAAGTGGTAACATCTCAGGGGCGACAGAGGGAATTATGGTGCGGTACTGCCTATCTTAGACAAGTCAAGACATGGTTACAGCCATCGGATCAATTTCAAGAATTCAGATTGTGCCACGTTAGCAACCCCAAAAGCACATCCAAACTCTGGATTTTGGAGTTGGCGGATCAAAACTCTCTCTCTCTAAATCCACAACTAGTCATAGGAGGGACATGCTTGTAATTAGAGTGAGGGATGGTTTAACGTGCCTTAAGATTGGATTGAGTAATCCGATGTGGTGAACTTGTATCAACCAAGACACTCTCACGAGCTAAGTGAAATATCTTACGTTTTAGGCCCTTGTTCTTTTTACTACCTATGATGAGTAGATGACTAAGAAGAGAAAGAGCTCAGATAGATTTCTTGGAGGGAAATCAGTCTCCAAATGCCAGAGCATATGTTGATAAAAAAATCTCCTGCCTTTACATCAATAATGACCCACTTAAATGATAATGTTGGAAGTAACAAAGTCCTACAAACTAGCTACTAATCTTTAACCAACTCTTATAGCATAGCTAGATATTTATCTTTCCTAAAGACTAGGACTTAAGGTGAACAACTTCCTAAAGATCTGATATCTAACCGTTGAATGACAAAGTGGCTTACATGGACTCCCACTTCCTTTCAACCACTAAGTACGGAACCTACATCCTTCCAATCACGACAATCAGATTTTATTAAAAACAAAACCCAAGCTATATAAAAGACATAACATTCCTCCCCTCTAAAAACCATCCTTGTCCTCAAGGGTGAACTCTGGAAACCGCTTCTTTATCATCTTTGCTTCTTCCCATGTAGCTTCTGATGTAGTTCCCTTCCAATGTATTAAGACTTCTTTTCTTTGCTTCTGTATTCATTGATCTAACACCGCTTGTGGCCAAGCCAAAATAGTGTCTTCTTCTTCCTGTACACTTGGGAAAGCTTGTTGCACTTATACTGCTGCTCCTATTTTTTTTCTTTAAACAAGATACATGGAAAATTGGATGAATCCTTAACGCATTAGGTAGCTTGAGTTTATATGCCACTGAGCCTACCCTTTGAACAGTTTCAAATGGTCCATAATACCTTGGTGAAATCTTGAGGTTTTTACGAAGTGAAACTGAGACAGTGCCTATATGGCTATAGGCGCAAGTAGACAAATTCTTCGACATAAAAGCTCTCATCAGTCCGATGAGTGTCGTAAAACTTCTTCATGCAATCTTGGGCAGCTTGCAATTGAATTCTCAACTTTTTGAGAATCTACTAACGATCATAAAGCTCCCTATCTACTGAATCTACTTGAGTTGTTCCGGGAACATAGGACAACAATGTTGGTGGGGGACGTCCATAAAAGATCTCAAATGGCATATTTTTGTTGAAGTATGAACACTCGTGTCGTAACAATATTCATCTCGTGGGATCCAGGAAACCCATTCCTTTGGCTTTCCTCCGATGAAGCACCTAAGATACATCTCCATAGTCGGATTCACAACCTCAGTCTGGCCGTCACTTTGAGGATGATAGGCCGAAGAAAAACTAAAATTGGTACCTTGCAGATAAAATAATTCTCTCCAAAATGCACTTGTGAAAACCGGATCCCTATCACAAACAATACTTTTAGGCATTCCATAGAGTTTAAATATATTATCAAAAAATACTTGAGCTACTGATGTAGAAATATATGGATGTGAGATGGGTATAAAATGAGCAGATATGGATAAACGATCAACCACCACTAAAATGGTTGACTTCCCTTTTGAAATTGGAAGTCCATCTATGAAATCCATTAATAAATATGTCCACATCTTAGTGGGAATGGGTAGCGGTTGCAGCAAACGAGTGGGTGCAATATTTTCCCACTTTTGGCGTTGACATGTATCACACTACTTGATATGATCTCAAATATTTTTTTCGCATGCCACTCCAATAAAAAAATATTTTTGACTCTCTCAAGATTTTTGTGGTAACTCTCATGTGTGCTTGAATGCATTTTCTCCATAATAACGGGAATCAAAGAAGACTCAAGCAACAAATAGATTCTATCTTTGAAAAATAGAATACCTTTTTTGTAGCACCATGGTCCTACGGATTCACTCTGATGCACGCGATTAATCATCTCTAGCAGCCTTGAATTACTTCTAACTTCTTCTCTGATTGGTTCGAGCCAATGAGGTACTGGTTGTGAAATTTTATCCATTCTCTTCTTTTCTTAAAAGTGCATCAGCAGCCAAGGTTTCTTTCCTTGCTTTATACTCGATAACAAAATCATAGTCCATGAGTTTTGCTAGCCATCTTTGTTGTGCTGGAGTTGTATTTCTATACTCCCATAAATATTTTAAGCTCCTTCGATCTGTTCTAACAATAAAATACTGCCCAAGTAGATAATGCTTCCATTTTTTGAATAGCAATAACCAATGCCAACATTTCTTTTTCATAGGTGGATAAGAATAGATTCTGACCCTGAAGTGCATGGCTGAAAAATGCTATTGGCCTCTTTTCTTGCATTAAAACACCTCCGATTTTGGATCCTAAAGTGTCACATTCGATAACAAATGTTTTGGAAAAATTCGACAAGGCAAGAACAGGAACTTGTGTCATCATCTCCTTGAATCGCTCAAATGATGCTTCGGACCTCGAATCTCATTGAAAGCCATTCTTTTTCAACATGTTAGTTAGTGGTGCTGCAATCTTTCTGTAGTTTTGTATGAATCGGCGGTAATATCCTATTAAGCCCAAAAATCTGCGTAAAGGCTTCAAAGTAGTAGGTTTAGGTCAGTCAACCACGACTATAATTTTTTCTAGATCAACAGCTACACCTTCTTGGCTGATGGTGTGACCTAAGTGCTTGACCTTCCTCTGCCCAAAACTACACTTGTCCTTTTTGACATACAATTGGTCATATCTCAAAATAGAGAAAATAATTTCAATATGTTTCATATGGTCCTCCCAATTTTTGCTATAAACTAAGATGTCATAAAAAACACCAATACGAACTTACGGAGGTGATCTCTAAAAATCGAATTCATCAAGGATTGAAAGGTGGAAGGAGCATTATTAACCTGAGAGGCATAACAAGAAACTAGTAATGCCCTTCATGTGTGTCGAAAAGCTATCTTTGCGATATCCTCAGGCCGCATTCGTATTTGGTGATACCCGGGTCGGAGATCAAGTTTGGTGAAAAAGGTTGCCCCATGTAACTCATTTAACAACTCATCAATATTTGATATTGGAAATTTATCTTTCACAGTCAGCTTGTCGAGAGCCCGATATTCGACGCACATCCTCCATGAACCATCATGCTTCTTTACTAATAATACCGAAGAGGAGTAGGGGCTGTTACAGGGTCGAATGACCCTGGATTTTAGCATATCTACCACAATTTTTTCAATCTCAGTTTTCAAGTGATGAGGGTAACAATAAGGCTTTACTAAAACTGGATTGTTGTCCACCTTTAATGCAATCCAATGGTCGTGAGATCTCTTGGCAGGTAATCCTTTGGGTTCCTCAAAGATGTCATTGTAACTCCGCAAATTTTTTCCAAACATCTCATCCATTGTAGAATCAGAAGAATTAGTAGCAGAAATACCTTGTTGGCTATCCATGAACAAGGAATTTATATGCATAAGAAATCTTTCTTCTTTGTTTTGCAACTCCTGTCTCATGAAATTACATGGATGGCTAACCATGGACAAGGAATTAATATGTAGCAGAAACCCTTCTTTTTTCTTTCTAAACCTCCTTGCTGAATTCCTTAGCATTTACCACGCGGTCATCTCCTAGAATTAAGCCTTGGAGCATGACTTCTTTTCCATTAGCTTTAAATGACATCTCTAACTTGGAAAAATCCCAGGTTATGGGGCCCAAAGTACTGAGCCATTGTGCACCGAAAACAGCATCGCATCGTTCTAGAGGCAACAAATAAAGATCCACCTTAAGAGGGACCCCTTGCAGCATCATACACACTCCCTTGCCACGCCTTGGGCTGCATAACTTCTCTGCACTTGCTACAACAACTTCAAACTCCCCTTCAGAACTTGGAGATAAGCCTATCTTTTTGCAATCTTATTATTCCAAAAATTGTGTGCGCTACCAGAATCAATTAAAAAAGTTACTCGTCGTTGGCCCATTTTTCCTTGCACACGCATGGTTTGAGGGACCCTAGCTCCGCACATGGCATGGATTGAAAATTCTGGCACATACCTCATCTGCTTCATTAGGTTCTATTTCCATCTCCTCATCTACATCATTTTCATCTTCTGACCAACTACCTTCAATAAGGAACAACTTCTTGCAACGATGACCTGGTCCAAAATTTTCATTACAGTTAAAGCATAATCCTTTTGCTCGTCGTTCTCTCAATTCTGTTGGGGTTAATTTATTAACGGGCATGCTGGAATGGCTTGAAGTGAATTGATTGCCTGCGGGTTTCTTAGGATCACTAGATGCAATTCTCTTTGTTTGTTGATTGTGAGCTTCATACAGTCGGGCGAGTCCTATTGCAACAGATAAAGTTACAGGTTTGTAGGATTGGACATCCGCCATCATACTTTCCTTCAACCCACTTATAAAACAACCACTTGTTGTTCAGGCAAAAGCCTCCCTGCACTTAGCGACAATCTGGAAAACTAGGTGTGATATTCATTCACTATACCACTTTGTTGAAGCTTTGTCATATCACCAAAGAAATCCTGGTATCTAGTTGGATCAAATCTCTCAAAGAGTTCATCTTTGAAAACTTGCCAAGTAATACGATGTTTTCCACATCCTTCTTTCAAAAATTGATACCAAAGCTGAGCATCACCTTCTAAATTCAAAGATACTAGTGGAACTCGTTCTTCTTCAGGCGTCTGGTGATAGTCAAAAATTGACTAGCTCTGCAAGTCCAGCTAATGGGATCCGCCTCTCCATCAAACCTAGGGAAATCTATTTTTATCACCTTTGAGCAACAAATACCAGTAGTGCCAAATTAGAATTACTAGTTGTATCATGGTTTTTGTCACTGAGTAATGGAATTTGTGAAGAGTGCTCCCCTCGTTCACGGCTGCCGGAAACATTATCAAGCCTAGCGTTGACAACAACAAACTTTTGTTGCATGGATTCCATCATCTCTTCGAACTTTGGATCAAATTGGCGTTCTTGCACAGTGATGGTACACATCATCTCAGGTCAGATCCACTCTGGCTCGATTCAGCCATTGCTAGCTCCGATGCCAAATTGTTACGTGCCTTAAGATTAGATCGAGTAATCCGATGTGGTGAATCTGTATCACCCAAGACACTCTCACGAGCTGAGTGAAACATGGAGCTCAGATAGATTTCTTCGAGGGAAATCAGCCTCCAAATGCCAGAGCATATATTGATAAAAAAATCTTGTGCCTTTACACTAATAATGACCCACGTAAACAATAATGCTGGAAGTAACAAACTCCTACAAACTAGCTACTAATCTGTAACCAACTCCTACAGAAAAGCTAGGCATTTATCTTTCCTAAAGACTAAGACTTAAGGTGAACAACTTCCTAAAGATCTGATATGTAATATCCCGATCATAAGTTTGAACTTTTAGGTAATTTACAATAATTTTACTTTTTTTTAGCGGCAAATTTACGAGTAGGAATATTTGCGTCTTTTAGCAACGAACTCGTACCTAGTATTGGTATATTATGGGTGCGGGTTCAAAAAAGAAGCTGCCGTGAGGAAGACTGGGTGCGGATGATTGGCGCATATGTGCAAGGGCGTGGAGAAGGGGGAGGCTGCCTTGGGCAGCATGTATGTGTGGGATGATTGTGTGTTAAGGGGAAGAGGAAGAAGCTTGGAAGGTGATTGTGGCATAGTAGCCGTATAGGTTGATGGTGGGTTGTGCGGGTAATGGCATGGGGGAAGGAGGGGCAGCCATGTAGGAGATTGTTTGATGGTGTGTTGTGGGCACAAGTGAGGGAAAGGGGGAAAGGAAGAAAGGCTGCCATGGGGAGGCAGCCGTTGTCATGATGGTTCTGTATGGTTTGGGTGGTGTTTGTGAATGAGGGAGAGGGGGAAGAAGGGGCTGCCAAGGGGGGCAGCTGTGGTGCTGTGTCATGTGTTTGTTTTGTGGTGCGTAGGTGAGCGTAGAGGTGGAAAAGTGAGGGAAAACGGGCTGCCATGGTGGGCAGCCATGGTGTTGTGCTGTATGGGTGTTTAGGAGGGTGAAAAGGTGGGAAAGAGAAAGAGAATGGGGTTGCCGTAGGACAGCATATATGTGGAGGTTTGAGGGTGAGCTATGAGCGAGCAGTTGGGTGGAAAATTTAAAGGAAATGGCTGTGCGACAACGGGTGTAAGCAGCGTTGTTCGTGTATATGTTTGGGTACACAGCCACGTAATGGCCATGATTGTGATGGTTTGAGAAGGTGGTGCATTTGTGAGAATGCAATGTGCGTGGGAGGGAGGAAAAGGCTGCCGTAAGGCAGCTTGTGTGAGCTGTGTTGTGTGTGTGTATATGAGTGAGCTGCGTGTATATGCGTGATTATGTGGGTGTGTATGCGTGAGCTGCAAAGAAAGGGGTGTGAGTACTGTGTTGTGTATTACATATGTTATATCATGTGAGTGAACTTGGGTGCAAAATGAAGATGCAGATGTGTATGTATTGTCAAGACATGGGTCATGAGCTCTAAAGTACGGACACCCCTCCTAGGGTGGGGTTTGGTGTCCTAAACGGACGGACACCCCGACACCCTCCGGACACCGCCCGACACGTGTCGGACACCGCCGATCAGTGTCCGAATTTTTTTTTCCGACACCGTGTCAGACACTCCATCGAGGAGTGTCGGACACGGTAGTGTGCAGTGTCCGACCGTTTGGGGCTACTTTCAAATTTTTGGAACTAATTTCGGGAGTCAATCGGTATTAAATGTAATATGTGGGGATTTTTAACAGAAATCAACTGTGCTCTAAATACCTAATCTGAAAAAAAGACAGCATATGCGAATCTCACCTTATGGCCGTCACTCCGTCAGCTTGGAATCACCTCACGGAAGCTCACTGCATTGTTGACGATTCCAGTCGCCGACGCTGACAATTCCAGTCGCCATCGCGAAGACTGAAGTAGCGGTGCTGCCACTCATCATCATTGTCGCCGACTCTGTCGCTGTCATCGACTCTGTCACTGTCGTCGTCGCCGACTAACAGGTACCTTCTCTTTGTCGTCCTTCTCTTCGTCGTTTGCGACTGCTTCTCTCCCTTCCGTCGTTGACTGGAGCGAAGACTGAGAGTCAGAACTCATATGGTTTTGGGTTTTGGACTTTTGGTTTGGTTTGTTTAAAGAGTTTTGTTAAGTTATATTTTGTCAATATCTTTTTTTTTACTTAGTTATTTTGTCAAGAAGAGTTCTCTTTTTTTTTTACTTAGTTATTTTGTCAACTTAATTTCAGAATGCAATGTTTTAGTGTATATTTATTGTTAGTTTATTACTTAATTTCAGAAATGGATGAATCTAGTAGTGCTATAAGTGGATCGACAGCAACGATGAACGACCCTTTAAAACCGTTGTGGAAATTCATAGTAAGGACGAGAAAGTCTGTACAAGGGGGAGGAAACTTGCCTTGGGAGTGCACTTTTTGCAAAGTCCAGAAGAAAGGGTCGTATACAAGGGTGAGGGCACATTTGCTAGCTATAAGCGGTGCTAGGATCAAACCTTGCTCGAAAGTGACAAAGAAGGACATATTGGAGTTCAAAAGATTGGAGGAAGAAGCCGTAGAGAGAGTAAAAAATGCTTATAATTTTCAGGTACCTTTACCCCCTAGTAGTGGATCCAGTTCTAATGTTGGTGCATGTTCAATATACATGGAAGAGAATATAAAAAAAAGAAAGGGGACAAATAAACTTGAAGAGGCTTTTAACAATGAGGAACGTGAGCAATTAGATCATGAAATTGCTAGGATGTTCTATACGGGGGGTGTGCCATTCAACTTAGCGAGGAACCCACACTATCAAAACTCATATACTTTTGCCGCTAATCATAAGCTTGGAGTTTATGTTCCACTGGGTTATAATAAGTTGAGGACCACTCTTTTGCAAAAGGAAAAAAGGAATATTGATAGGTTGTTAGCACCGATTCGAGCCATGTGGCCTGAGAAGGGTATAAGTATTGTTAGTGATGGGTGGAGTGACTCGCAAAGGAGGCCACTCATTAATATCATGGCTGTCTCTGATGGTGCTCCTATGTTTTTGAGAGCAATAGATTGTTCGGGTGATTTTAAGGACAAACATTTTATTGCCGGGTTGTTGAAGGACGTGATTGTGGAGGTTGGGCATGAGAAGGTGGTCCAAGTTGTCACGGACAATGCTCCTGTTTGTAAGGCTGCTGGACAACTTCTTGAGCAACAATTTCCAAGCATTGTTTGGACACCATGTGTCGTTCATACTCTTAACTTAGCATTGAGGAACATATGTGCAACCAAGAATGCGGACAATAATGATATTACTTATATGGAATGTGTTTGGATTACTGATGTCATTGGGGATGTTTGGCTAGTTAAGAATTTCATCATGAATCACACAATGAGATTGGCAATGTTTAATGAGTTTGTGAATTTGAAGTTGCTTTCTGTGGTCGAAACTCGATTTGCTTCTGCTATTGTGATGCTTAGGAGGATTAAACTCATTAAGGGTGATCTTCAAGCCATGGTAATTAGTGATCGTTGGAATCTTTATCGGGATGATGACGTAGCAAAGGCTAGGTTTGTTAAGGAGAATGTGTTGGATGATGAATGGTGGGATTCCATTTATTACATACTTGCTTTCACTACTCCGATGTATGACATGCTCAGGATTTATGATACCGATAGGCCTTGTCTTCACCTAGTCTATGACATGTGGGATTCGATGCTTGAAAAAGTTAAGAAGGCCATATACGAGCATGAAGTGAAAAGACCCACGAGGAGTCCACCTTCTTTGATGTGGTGCAAAACATTCTTGTAGATCGTTGGAACAAGAATAATACTCCACTTCACTGCTTGGCACATTCTCTAAACCCAAGGTAATATCATCCTATGTTAACATTTGAGTTGATTTTTTTGGCTTATAGTCTTCTACTAATGTAGCCCCTTACTTATAGTTATATATCTAAATGTGTTCAATGTTCATTACTTTCTTTCATAAGGTACTATACTCGCGAGTGGCTTGATGAGGATCCTTCTCGAGTTCCTCCACACAAGGACAATGAGATCAACAAGAAGAGAATGAAATGTCTTCGGAGGTACTTTCCAAACTTGGAGGACCGCAACAAGGTCAATCTAGAGTATGCTGAATTTATTGGGCCTAATGGAGATTTTAGAGAGTATGATTCCATCTCTAATCGCTATGGTATGGATCCCAAGACTTGGTGGCTTCTTTACGGTGCAAGTGCACCTATCCTCCAAGGCATAGCCTTGAAACTTCTTGCACAACCTTCTTCATCATCTTGTGCCAAAAGAAATTGGAGCACGTATTCTTTTATTCACTCGGTGAGAAGGAATAAGATGACACCCCAACGTTCGGAAGACTTGGTTTTTGTTCATAGCAATCTCCGTCTCTTGTCAAGGAGGACTCCAAAGTATAGCCAAGGGGAGACCAAAATGTGGGATGTGGGGGGAGACAATCATGATGGGTTTGAAGATGTTGGGATGCTTCGGTTTGCAAATCTATCGCTTGATGAACCAGAGATGGAAGCTGAAATATGTAGGGAGGAGAATAATGATGGAGATGGAGGTGAAGAGAACGATGAAGAAGATGACACAATCGATGTAGATTGAGCACTTGATTGACTTATTACTTATTTCAGTTATTTCTTTTGTTTCTTATTCGTATGACTTTGTAAGACTTAATTTCTTATGTTATGTACCATGCACTCTGTTGGATTTAACGTTTAAGTATGACTTGTATTTGAATGTATTTGACGTATGACACGCACTATGGAATGTATTTGATACTTATTATATATATATATATATATATAATAAAAATATTAAAAAATAGCCGTGTCCTGCGGTGTCCAAAATCTAATTTTTTGAAAATTGCGGTGTCCGGTGTCCCCGTTGGTGTCCATGTCCGACACCATGTCCGTGTCCGTGCTACCTAGGTCATGAGAGTGTTGTTTAGGTAGGTGATGAAAAGAAAGAGAAGAGAAGAAGGGTTGGAATGAGAAGGAACTTAGGAGAGAGATTGAAAATTTAGGATGAAGGAAAGAGAGGGAATGGTTTAGCCGTGAGTTAGAAGATTTTATATGCATGTGGGTATGAATGTATATGTATATATGTGAATAGGTGCATTTCATGTGAGTGAAACTTGATTGTAAGGAAAAGAAATGGGTTTGCATGGAAGTGTATGGTTGTGAAGTGATGTGATTTGGTTAATGGGTTGACAAGAAGGTACTGTGTATAGAGTGGGAAAACCTAGTTTAAGAATTTAACTAAAAAGTGTCGATAAAGAAAAATATTCTTTTAAGAGCTTCTTTCTTAAATATTTACATATATCTCTAGAAATTTATTTTGACAAAATTTAAAAGAGTAACTTATATTATTTCTGAAATATCTACACACAGGAAAATTTTTAGATTTTTCGGAGCTTAGGAAGCGTGCTAACTAACATTATCAGAACGAGATATTTAGGTGCATTTTAAAATAGTAAACTAAATTATTAAATTATGAAACTCCTACCATAATCTTATATAGCTAAGATGAGGTAGTTTCTAAAGTTTTGAAAGTCGTTTGCTATTTTAGCACCGTTAGCAATGTAGCGCTTGATCGGCAATCGCGTAACGCCTTATTATAGTTATTAAACTATTTTTGTAGGCCATTTCCAAACAGATTTAGGAAATATATAAAACTGAAACTTCCCTTATTTTTGGGAAACTTTTGACGTGAAATTTTCTCAGATTTTTCCGGGCATGGGAAGTGTCTCAAACAATTTTATTTGTAAAACAGGTTTTTGAATCTATTTAACCTAGTAAACAAGATTATTTTTAACCTATAATTTTATAGCGATCTAAAACTTCGGTGACGCTTGAGCGTCTAAAATTTCGTGGCATTCCGGTGCCATTCAATATATTTTTGCAACATGAGTGTTAACGCTTAATTTAATGAGCAGTTAAGGGTTCCGAGCGAAAAATTCCTGGGACGACCGTTCTTGTCCTAAAAATCCATCAGTGGTTAAAAAAGATACTTTTAAGTTATATCTAGGTGGATAATGGTACGTTGGGAATCGGGGGCGAATAGGTAATTTTACAAAAGTCGATGGGAGGTTGGGTACACTTCACTCACTTAAAAGAAACTTAATACTTAGGCGTGCTTGAGCGGCAGTTAATGACGTCCTTGTGGTTTGTTATTTAGGTTTCGGTAGTCAAGTGGTAGGAACGACTTTTGAACGAGCTCAAGAACCAGTTACTGAGCGAGATAAGTACCCTGTTATGTTCCTTCGTATACTTATTTGCAAAACCTATGATACGTACCTATGATTTTGGATCAGTTGAAGTTTAAAGTTTTACTCTGCATATGTTTTATTTCTAAAGTATTTGATGAGAAACGTAATTTGAAAGAATGCCATGGAATGCTGTGTGAGTCACTGAGTACATGTGGAATGAGTAATGAAACTCGACTTGGCTGCTGTGCCCCACATCGAACGGGAGAATGTTAGATTTCGGGCCCTGGTCAACAGGGCTTGTATGTTGATGCACAGTACTGTTACTGGTGGTTCGCCCTTACGTCCACTAAAATTTTATCCCGGGTGTAGGAGGGATTCCGGACTACTATAAATACGGGCTATATATATACGGGCTACTAATGTGATAACTAATTATATGAGGATAATAGTACATGTATAAGTTAACTTATACATGTACTATTATCCACATATAATTAGTTATCACATTAGTAGCCCGTATGTATGTATATATATATATATATATATATATATATATATATATATATATATATATATATATATATATATATTGACCTTGATCTATTCATGTACTTTGTAATCTAAAATTTTGTAATTTCAAATTTGAAAAAATGAAGAGGGAGCAAGAAAAATAAAAAGAAAAAGACTATTGTGGCCGGTAACATAAAAAGTAAAAAAAAAAAACCGATACACTAATTTTACAATTTAGTGACGTTTTTGTAAATATTTTAAACATAATATTTCACTAATTAACAAACTGAAAAAAAATCCAACACCCCCCCCCCCCCCCCCGGTTCATGCATTAGGTCCGCCCATGGGAAGAGAGATTCTTGGTGCTTAGGCTAGCTTTCTTATGACTTCAAGCATCTATGAATCAAATGTATGGAGGTGGTTAAGGTAACAGCCCCTCATAGTCTCAGTCTCATTCTACGACGGCTCGGACACGTCTGTGGATGGCTAGCGGTAATGAAATAAAGGAAAATGCTAGATTCAATAGAGAATATTTTAAATGGAGGGAAGTTTGGGAGTAGTGGAAGGCTTTCATATAACTACATGATTGATTAATAATGCCCAATTGATATGTAGTTTGGTAACCCAACATAATCGGTGTGCTCTCAAAGCCAAGCTGACCTGCTTAGTCAACGGTTTTAACTTGCAAGAGATTTTGTTTGTGCCAGAATGGAAAGATAAGTAACTTGTTGTAGAAAAGTTAAGTAATCAATCGTAGTGAAGTAAAGGCTTGACGCTGAACAAGTTTTAGTGCAAGACATCCATGTTTCATTTTCACACTGATTTTACTTGTCAAGCAATCATAAGAAAAATAATTGTATTTTGTTTGACACCATAATTGTGCTTTTCAGAAGTACTAATGCAAATAACAAAGAGTAATCAAGTTATGAGGAAAAGCAGTTGTGTTTCTGTTTGCATCTGTCTCAAATAAAGATTTAAATTGATATTTGTCACACTCTTATAAAGCAGTATCAAAGTTTGAAACCAACCAAGCATCCAGTAAGTTGTGTGTAAGTAGCTATAGAATATAGATACATGAAATGTTATTTCCATTCACTTATAAGCTTTTTCATTCTATTTATGTCTCTAGAAAGATCTTTTTAGTAACAAGTATCGACCTTTTAGTGACAAATAGAAAAGTGGATTAACATGTTAAGAAATGAAATAGCATTTCTTTTTACATACTATTGGATGGAAACTATGTTCACGTCCTTTATCTTCTTTTCTTTTAAATTAAGGTTCAAGACTGAAGTATTAAGATATGCATTTTGGCTGTAGTGAACAAGGATGTCTAACTTTTTCACGGTTGCATGCATGTCCTCAAACTAAGGTTCAAGGCCGTAGAGATTCTATTCATATAAAAAAAATACTAAATTAAGAAAATTTTACCTAAAATCCGAGTTATACATATTAGATAATATCTACGACAAAGGTTATAATCACATATTGCAGCCAGTAAATATATTTTGTGAAACTTCTAGTAATATGGCTAAATATAATTTCACAAATATTTACCAATGATGTTCTCGATCAGTTTTAAGACACATTATGTCATTGAAAAGGTCGCATCCATGAGATACAATTGCACCCTAGAGATATAGCAGACCTTGAATGGAGATAAGCTTATATATTCTGTTAAAGTCTCGCATCGACTGCATGGATATTGTTGCTGCTAAAAACATGCTCCGCGTATATTGCAGAACCCGAGCCTGGACCGATGACCTGCAAGACAGAAAACGAGTGACCGCCGGGTGGGGTTCCCGGCGGAGAACTCTCCGATGCTTAAGTCAGAGCGCAGCTACATGATAGTAACTCTGAAAAAGCATGAATTGTGTAGTTCCTCCAATACCTGGAGGGGTAGACCCCTTTATATAGCTGTAAGAGAAGACTCCTAGTAAGACTGGGCCGTAGACCAGATGTGTTAGGATCGCGTTAGGATCCTCGATGATCACGTCACAATCCCTAATAAGGTAATCATTGATCTCCCAGTTTGACTAGGATTGTCGGGTATTCCCCAATTATTGGGAGTTATATTTGAGTTATATCATAAGCCCCCCACTTCTCTAGCTAAAATGTTTGGCTGAGGAAGTTTATACCTGGTGTCTCGAGACATGCGTCAGATTTGTAAGTGATTCTCATCCACTTGTAGGGGTAACAATATTTCTCTCTTCCATGTGCTCCGACCTAAGCGGGAGCTTAAGCCTTAGAACTTTGCCCAAGTAGGGCGCTAGAACCCTAGCTCTCGAGAGCTAAGTCTTAGAATGTCGCCTGAGTAGGCTATTCGGAATCATCTTTAGATAGACGAATCATGGGATCTCGAGATCCCTTAGGGGCTGTGCCCCATGGTAGCCTCTCTCGAGAGAGGACACAAAGCTGTGCATGCAAGTTGTTGCATGTGCTAAGTGTTTGAATGTCCCCTCGAGGGGTCACCTCTCCTTTGGAGGGTGTTTATTTTGTGCAAGTGTGTGTTCTTGAGCTCGAGCCGACCACATCATGCTTGCGTTTTACTTTGTCGCGAACTCTTATCATCAGCTAAGAGCTGGCAAAGAAGCCTCGCACTCACGCTTGGCTGGGTTTTGAATTGACAAAGAATGGTGGGGGGATGAAGTCCCATAGTCCTTTGCCGTTTCACGGGTTAGAACTGTAGCTAAACCGTTCGGATAGAGCTCGAGCTCTTTCGTATCACCCTCGGGGGTGTTTGTCCCTCGAGGGACTGATGGAGCAATGAGCTCAAGCAAATACCCTCGGAGGTTTGACGGAACTTAAGAGTTCTCGTCTTACAGGCCCTTGAGGGCGGATTGAGCCGGAGCTCATGCAATTACCCTCGAGGGTTCGACGGAATTTTAAAAGTTCTCGTCTTACACGCCCTCGGGGGTTTAACGGAACTTGGAGTTCTTGTCGTACGCTCCCTCGGGGGTTTAACAGAACTTTAGAGTTCTCGTTGTACGCGCCTTTGGGGGTTTGACAGAACTTTAGAGTTTCTCGTTGTATGCTCCCTTAGGGGTTTGACGGAACTTAAAACTCTCGTCGTTTATGCCCTCAGGGGTTTCTCGTCCTTGTTGCCGCGGTGCCAAATGAGAAGGCGCGGTTCATGGAGCCCATAATATGGTCGTTGTGGTGAACCTTTCTGTCTGATAAGACACAAGGCATTAAGCCTGTATAAGAATGATCTCATGAAATATAAAGCCCCCCGGCCTCTGAGAAGGCGTGGATATATAAAAGACGGCTTTTAAGCCCGTATGTAGAGTCCGGTCGCCAGAAGACCTGTGAGAGCAGTATAGAAGACCATAGTTTGCTTGCTCGACTAGATGAGCATATAAAGCTTGCGGACGCGTAGTTCGTCCGAGCAAGATGCCACTGATGATTAGTAGAGTAGCTGTCACAGTTCATCAATATACTGAGAAGCAACTAGATTTAGTTTGCTGGTGGCATGAGCTTGAGCTTGCAGTTGTACCGGCATATTAGTGATGCTTATTAGCAGAGGCTGACAGTATTCTCTGATTCACTGATCGAGGTCACTGTGTGACTGAACATCACGAGATAATAAAGAATGCCGAGTCGGTAAGAAGCTGCAGCAGAAACCCTAGGCATGACTTTCAGTCGCAGGGTGCTGTGAATTTGTTCCTCGCTTATGAAGCAGTTTATACGTCACGGTTGATGCTTGTGAGCGCAATGTAAGTCCTTGCAACAAGAAAAAGTACGTGACTGAAAAAACAGCCTTTAAAGCAATAAAGTGTATGAGCTGACAAACTTTAAAGCAATAAAGTGTATGAGCTAACATATATAACTATATTTGTTAACACAGAAGCCCAACTTGTGACGTGCCTGCGCTAATGGGCGCAACTATATAGTGCTAGACCAAAATAGACATAGGTCTAGGTAATATACGAGCTCATAGGAGAAGCAACCCTTAGGAGGCTTGCTAGCACCAAGAATCGTAGTCACTTAATTTTTTGTGACAAATATAAGATGAAGTATACACCGTTTTTAAAGAAGGTGCAGCATATGTTTAAAAAGTAAGCCCCCGTGGTCTTTAAATCTAAATAGACTTTTCCACGGATTACAAGCTCAGTACTTTAAAATGTATGTGGCCTAAGTCTTGTAAACGAGACCCTATGGGTCTAAAATGCAAATATGCATTTCTATGAGGTAGAAATTGTCATGCTTTTACTAGATGTGGCATATGTAAAATACAAAAGACCCTGTGGGTCTAAAATTTAAATATGCATAATTATGGGGTAGTGCAGAATCTCAAAAAGATGGATTGCACCTGATTAATTGGTCTGCCTCTTTCTTTTTTCGACAGAAGGGCATATCCGGCCACAGCGAGGACGGCAATCGCACCGGCGGTCGCGATGGTGCAAGCTCAAACAAGGTGCGTTGGCCATCTCTTAGGGTTTGGACCCTATGCGGCGGCGCTGCTTCTGCTTCTTCTCTCTTTTTTTTTATTGAGATGTTGTTTGCTTCGGCAACTTGACGGCGGTGGCCGGCGGCTTATGGTGCTCGCCACGGTTTTCCAGTAGCTTTGCGTCGCCAGTGACTCCGGTGGCGTATGCGTGGCCGGAGTTGGAGCTGGGGGGTCCCCACGGTGCGGTGGCGACAATGATGCTTGTCGCGGCGGTGACGGCATCACCTGATGCCACTGCAGGTCGCGAGTCACAGCGATGACGGGGGCTTGCGACGATTGGTAGCCGTGGACGGAGCTGCTTGCTGGTGGCAACGGCGTTGACTTGGCCGGCGCGACGTTAGGACCAATGTCGGCGAGCCGGACGGCAAGATGGCGCCGTCGCCGCTGGTTGCAGTGTTGGCAGATTTGGGACGGTTGGTCGCCGACGGTGTTGGCGCTTCCTGTCGCGGCAGTAATGGCACTGGTTGGTGCTAGTGATGTTGGGTTATTGTAATTGATTCGGCTGTGGCGGCCGTTTGTGGTGCCACGACCCCAGTGGCAATGGTTGTGCAAGAGTGGCACTGCTAGTGTGGGCGCTGTTGACGGCTGTGGCGCCGCTGCTATTAAGGGTTTTGCTCATGGGTATGGAGATCGGATTGTTGACATGCGGCGGTAGTGGGTTATTTTGGCTGCTGCTTCCAGAGCCATCCCACCGGCTAATTCCATGTTGACATCGCGTAGATTGCAGCAGTAGAGGTTGTGCCGGCGGTCTTCGAGCTACGAATTTTTTTTTTTGTTGACGACGCCGACGCCGAAGAAGACAACAGTAAAAAGAGATCGTGGTTGTACGTCAATTACATGTTGTCGTCGTTGCCGGGATAATGGAGGTGACTCCGATGGATGAATTTGTTTCCCTTTGCGATAGCTGAATTTGGAGGCCCGAGGTGGTGACAATTCTGTCGTTGGTTCCGATGGCCGTTTTATATAACTGTTTGAGTTTTCTTGAGGTCAATCGGCTAGGCTGGCGGGTCCCACGGATGGCGCCAAAATGTTGCTGCTAAAAACATGCTCCGCGTATATTGCAGAACCCGAGCCTGGACCGATGACCTGCAAGACAGAAAACGAGTGACCGCCGGGTGGGGTTCCCGGCGGAGAACTCTCCGATGCTTAAGTCAGAGCGCAACTACATGATAGTAACTCTGAAAAAGCATGAATTGTGTAGTTCCTCCAATACCTGGAGGGGTAGACCCCTTTATATAGCTGTAGGAGAAGACTCCTAGTAGGACTGGGCCGTAGACCAGATGTGTTAGGATCGCGTTAGGATCCTCGAGGATCACGTCACAATCCCTAATAAGGTAATCATTGATCTCCCAGTTTGACTAGGATTGCCGGGTATTTCCCAATTATTGGGAGTTATATTTGAGTTATATCAGATATTGTGATTGGTTTTTATACTGGGCGAGCCTATTCTTCTTATGAGCATACTCTTGAATTGGACATTGGACACCAACCAACTCAAGCACTATTAACCTGTGACCTACGATGATGCGATCATTATGCATTGCTTAAGCCAAAATGTGCAAATAGTTTATATTGAGCTTTTCTTCATCATAATTGACCCAAAGCCGACCCTGTTGGGAACATCCCTGCAGTATTCTTGTTATTTCGTGGTATCAAATGGACATGCTGGGTGTAATTTGTAATCCGATATTTAGTTTATGCAAAATAATGATTAAGAATTCAAGTAGTTACACGATTCTCGACCTTCCACTTGTGTCAAACGTCGGTGCCATGTCAGGACCTACATGTATTAAGTATTTATTAAGAACTTGATTATTGCAAGTAATATAATTTCTATCCCTATTAAAAGAATTCTTTCCTAATTTTTAATACTACGGTAAAGCTCTTCAAATTGATGGAGGCTAAAAAGATTATAAAATATTGTTAACATAATCGTCTCCTCCAATACTTAATAACAAACAATAGAGCATTGTGTGAATTTGAATGATATTGCTAAAGAGACATGAATATGCAACAATTTTTTTTTCAAACCACAATTTTTAGGACAAGATTCAAGAAAAATAAAATGGCATTCAAAATATTTCAAACCACAAATTTAGGGCTAGATTCAAGAAAAACAAAATGGCATTCGGAAAACAAGTCGGCAAGATACTAACGAGATGATAACCATAAATAAATCGCCTAAAAAAACTAGAAAGCTAATTGAGAACCTTGTCGAAAACATATATGTATTTTGCCAAATTAGACTCTAAACTCTGTGGTTAACAAGGGCGTGGGTGAAGAAAGTAGATCGAGTAGTGGTAAATCTTCCACCAACAAATATAAATCACTCGGTTATCGAAGTAGAACATGCAAGAAAAACACATGTAAAGGGATGAAAGCTTCAACCAAGATAGACACACACACACACACACACAATGCTGTCGAACAACAATGAGTAAAGTAAATACAATATAAAGCTATTAGGATGAATACTGAGGATGAGAGGATGGCATAGATGGAAATAGAGAGTATCTCACTGTAGGAGAGGCACCTCACGCTAGACAATGTTCAACGTTTTATTTCTATCATTTACAACGGGTGTCGACCTCGTTTCGCAAAAAATTAAAATGGATTTACAAATCTATGCCATGAGAAATTGCTACAAACAACAATCACATGACAAGTTATTTTCTTGTCCACATTGGGTGTTTTCATAGCTGATCTTACGGTGGAAGCAAAAGTAGCTTTTACCATAGCAATGCTTCTTTTGAAGTGGTACTCTTGCGTGGAATGGTACTATTGGTACAATAGCACCGTGTATTCGTACAAGCGATTTGGCATTTTCATTTACAAAATTAAATCCTATCTCCTTGAACGATAAACCTATTACTCCATAGCCTCTTCCAAATTTCAATTCGTTTCTCTTCATCACAACTTTTATCACAATTTCCAGGATAATTTCTGGTAAGTTCAATCTTCATTGTAATTTTTAATCTGCTTTTTACTTTTCTTTTTAGCTTTTCATCAAATTCTTTCATCTATGTTATGTAATGCTTCACGCACATGCATACACAAATAACATAATTATTGTTGAACAAACAACTTATTCTTCTATAAATGCCCATTTATGAGATAATTGAAATAGGAGATAATTCAATTGAATGAGTTGTTTGTTCCTGATGCCACCGCATTAGAACAAACAACTATTTCTAAAACAAGCAACTATATTGGAACTTAAATGCCAGACAACTTATTGTTATATATTCTTCTAGTTTTTATAGATGAATGAGTATCGATATTTGATAAAAGAAAAATAAAAAATTCAAGACGATTCCGCTACCGGTGTGTAGCATTTCACGAAGAAACTGGTACATACTTTATAACATTGCCCTTTCCCCTTAACAAACCCAAGCCGTCGTCACTGCCTCAACATGAATTGCTGTATTTTTTTTTAGAGAAAATGTGCGGGACAGTTTCATGGGGATAATGTTGATGGGTTTAGGTTGAAATGTTTTCATTTAGTTGAGGTCGTTAAGTTTAGAGATTCAATTAACAAACCATGTACAAATACAATGGGAATGAAACAGTAATAAATCTTCTTGAAGGAAAGCTACAGATTTGTAACACCAATCTTTTGCTCTTTTTTCTTTTTCTTTAAGGACGTTCAAGAATTTAACACTAGCCGTTAGGGTAGTCAAGCCATTTTGTACATCTGTTAGATGCTTCAAGGATTTTATCTAATCAAAGGCTATCAATGATGTTTCTCATAACTTATAACTTTCCTGTCACTGCAAGCTAATCTCAGAAAACGTATGTATAGTTAATCTCAACTGGAAGTGAATGTTGGAATAAGGTTTTAAGTATCAAAATGCTTTTGTTTGTGGTGTGCTTTTAAATTACGTAACAACGGAGAGTTGTTTATCTGTACGAAATAAATATGACTTTTTTGGCATATACCTAAAATCTAGACTATGATCCTTTATATCACCTCTGTTGACATTGAAAAATATCGTTAAATGTATTTTAAGCGATAAAAAAATTATTAATATGAATATTAAAAACAGCGATAATCTTGTGTCACTAAAATTCTTACAACGTGTTGCAAAGTAAAATTCATTTTATTTTAGAAGGAACTTTTTAACTGATTGGATTAAATAAAGGCAAATGGAGAAGGTGGCATTATGGGCGTGCCTGAGTGCTTATCGGGCATGATTAGAAATCATGTAGCCTTTGCTCGTGCATGTTTGAATCCTGCCACCGCATTCTATTTCACTTTTCTTTTGTTACCCTGCCACTCGTAAGACAAGGAAGCGATGGTTAAGGTCGGACACACAATGTAAGAGGCTGTTTGTGATTGTTTTTCAAAAGTAGATTAAAATTAAATCAGAATCAGTTTCTAGAATCAGTTTTAATCTATTTTAAGCATAACAGATTAAAAGTTGTTGAACATGTTTAGATAAAAAGAGGTAAACATAGGCTTAGTATGACAAAATTACTACATAGTGTATTCAAATTGAAAGGGAGCATTTAATGTCTTTCATATGTGAGGATATTTTGGTAATCCTTAGTCAAATCTGATTCTCCGAAATTGATTAAGAGGTTATTTGGGATTGATTTTAGGATAGTCAAACCTGATTTAATCTAAATTAAATCTAGATTGCGGATGTTTGGCAAAACAGATTAAGAGATTGAATCTGCCTCCAAAAGTTCAAAGTTGATTAAAATTCATAATCCTGAAAAGTAAGGATTATGAATAATTTCACTTTTCTCATAATCAGGTTGACCTTTATATTTACCATATTATCCTCATATTTCTCACAAAAGGATATCTCATACTCTTTAACTAATTTACGAAAGTTATTGTACAATAAGTACTAATTTGAGATTATGGGTGTTTCTAATTTAAAGTAAAAAATAAATAATTTTTGTAGGTAGATGAATATAACTTCTTAATAATTTATTTGTTTAATATAGTTAATTACAAATGAAAGCTATCTTAACATCACCTTTCTAAATAGATGTAAGAAATTTATTTATTAAGTGTCCTCTATGGACATACAACTAATTTTGTCAAACTGTAGTGATTATGATTAAAGTAGATTAAATTTGATTTTGAAAACTGATTAAGATTTAAGTAAAATTCTATTTTTCAGAATCAATTTCAAACAGGCTCTAAATCTTAATTCAAGAAATGAGGATTATGGATTTAATCAGTTTTGAGCACATTGAAGCAGATTTAATCAGTTTACTTTTTTTTTTCAAACACTTCAAATGTGATTTAATCTACATTTAATCAGGTTTGACCACTCTAGACTCAATCTCAAACACCATCTAATCAACTCAGCTATTCCAGCTTACTTGACAGTTTGACGTGCTTATTTTATATGTAAAATATATATATAGAGAATCTTAACATAAGGAAAAATGCTTAGCCAAAAACACAAGCAGGTAGACTACTTTCTGAGCAAAGTTAAAAAGGGGAATTTATCCGATGTTTAAATGAGTCTTTGAGGCAACCTAAGATCCAACGCACCTACTCGTGCATGTGTCCAGATTACGAAGGTGGCATTCAAATCTATGAGACATTGGAGACTTGAAAAGTCAAGTAAAAAAATTTCAGATCATTAGGGCACTATATAAAAGGGTATCATGGCTTTCTTTGCAACGCAGTGACACAAAATGATTTTTTAAATTTTTTAGAAAAAAAAGAAATATATATCAAGATCATTCACCAGAATATACTACTAATAAGTACATAAATTTAGCTAGTATTTGATAATGTTCTCGTTCTCAGTTTTTTCTTCAATTTTATAAACACAAGAAAATAAACTTTGGTTTTTCTTTCCCCATCAGTTTTGTGAACTTCGGCAAATTTGGCCTATTTTTGAAAACTCCATTTTGAAGTTTTGACTTTAGAATTTTGGTTTTTATTTTGAGAGCTAACCTTGAAACTTCATTAGAAGCAATTTGATGTCCACATTTAAAAAAAAGTCATTTTATTTCATCACCTGCACCACTACCACTAGTTACCTTCTAAGCCCTCATCACCACCACCACCACCACCACCAACAGACAACCACCATCACCACCACGCCGTCACCCCAATCGCCCCATTGTTGTCACCCCACTGCAACGCCACCACAAATCTACCCCACTACCACCACCGTACTGCTGTCGTATCAATAAATTTGTTACACTACTGCCAAAATTCCATCATTACCCCCGACAAATCAGCCTCACCGCCACCACCCTACTGCCAGTGCCACTGTACAAATTTGCTCTACCATTGTGTCACATCAACCAAGTGGACAACACCACAACCACCGTCTCAAACATCAAGCAGCACCACCACCAAGTACACCGCCATAATTGCTGATGATTGATCAACATCGATAAACATCACAATCAAAAAAATACCGTAATCGAACAACATCGCAACCACTAGGGATCAATACCGACACCGTTGATTTTACAATTCCTAGCCACCCACCATAAATCTCGCCACTACCGTTGATGCTGTCTATCTTCACTGCCGTCTCGCACTGTCATCGTTCTCATTAGATCTGGTTTTCGATCTATGCGACTCTGTCGCAGTTTTGGTGGTTGGTCGTGATTAGTGGTGGTTACTGGCAATGGCGGCGATGATACTGTGGCGTGAAGATTTTAGTTAGTTTGTGGTGGCAGGGTGATATGGGGGTGGTGGCAGTCGATGGTAGTGGGTGGTAGTGGTGGTGGGAAGGTGTTCAGTTGAAGAATGAAGAGTTGAAGAAGAAGGAGAAAACTTTCAAGAAAGAAATTGCAAAAATGAAATAATCAAAGAAACCTCAAAATCAAAAACTTGCAACCGAACATGAAACTCTTGTGGCAAAAAATGAAAACTAAAGAGGTGTTTTTGGTTCTTTTTTTTTGCAACTGAAAACAACAAAGATTTCCAGCATACCCTTAAATAGACATATTGGATGACATACTCATCCGAGAAGTAGATGACTAGATAACAAAAAAGTTATAAGAAATAAAAAACACCTTAAGGACACTTAGCAGGAGAATGGTCCGATTAGAGGAAAGGACACCACATCCTATACACTATCAAACTATTTCCTTAGGTGATATGCAAAAGCCGCCAAAGCATGTGAGAAGGACATCACACCTTCTATCTAAAAAAATTCAGAATACCCATTATGTCCTAAACTCTCTTCTTCTTTTTTATAATATATATATATATATATATATATATATTTAAATATGTGGGGTCTAACATCCTCCCCCCAAATAAAAATTCCATCCTCAGAAACAAAATGTACCTGAGGCGCCAAAAAGGTACAGATAAGTACGTCGTATATAGTCTTCAGATTCCCAAGTGGCCTCCTCAATTTCATAGTTCTATCATAAAACCTTAACTAAAGGAATGACTTTCATCCTTAACACCTGCTCACGATGGTCAAGGATTTTAATTGTTTTGTTCCTCGTAAGAAAGGTCTTCCTACACTGATAAAGGCTCATATGGCACAATGTGCACTGGATCATAAATGTACTTCTTCAGTTCGAAACATGGAAAACATTATGAACGTGCGAAAGCTCTGGCGACAATGCAACACTGTAAACCACTGAGCTGATCCTCTCCAAAATCTCGAATGGCCCAACATACCTAGGGGCTAAGTTTTCCCTTCTTACCAAAACGCATCACCCCCTTCCAAGGTGAAACTCTTAAGAACACGTGATCACTTACCTCAAACTCTAGTTCGCAGCGACGTTAAGATGTATAACTGCGCTGTCTATCCTAAGCTACTTTAAGACGTTCCCGAGTCAAATCAACTTTTTGAGTAGTCAATTGTACTAACTCTGGTCCCTTGGGTGATATGCAACTAATGCAATTGTAATTCAATATACTCTAAAAGTCTATAAAAGACTGTCTGCAAATCTCTAGATCTCATCTACACCCTGAAATCATAGTGAGAAAGTAACAATATCATATGTAAAGAATGTAAGTTTACGCAGCTAATCTATAGAAATGAAGATGTCTAACATTGTCGCACTAAGTTCCTCAGTTGAGTCAATAACATCTATGCAAGTAGACCTTGCAATTTTTTGCCGTCCACAGTCAAAAGCCCAGGGTACGGGTACAAATATATGTTACCTGTGAAAATTAGACCCATTCCTAATTTGATATCATTGAGTTAATTATTATTCCTCCAAGGCTGTCAAATCATTTGTGTACGTTATTCCCCGAGTTATCTTTACTGGTCGACCATGTCTCTGTTGTTTTAGGTTCTAAGGTTGATCCGGATGAGACACCTAGGAAGGTGAAGGAGAAGTTGGCTTAAATTGTAAAAGGAGACATAAAACGATGTCAACTATGTTTTGGGATCTAGCTGTTTTATTTTGAAAATTTTGCTCTGTTTATGTTGAATGTTGAGTGAATTTTTTTTTGTAAAGATGCCATTTTGAAGGTTTATTATTTATATACAATTATGTTTCACTATAATCAAGCGGGGTTATGTTGTGTTTATGACCGACAACTCAGCTTCAGTGACATCACTTGGGCTGAGGGGTGTCGCAAGTTGGTATCAGAGCTTAGGCTTATTATTCTGCAGACTTTAGGTAATAACATTAGGGTATTTAGGAGGAAGAAAGGTATGAAATTGATGTATTATTATGTTGTAACTTTGATTTGGTTTTGTGTGTTATGTAGAAAGTTATGGCAAGATTAGGTGGGTGGTTAGAAGACAATGTATCAAACATGTTCGAGCAGGAACCCTCGTTCGAAGAGGACCCCGAGGATGGCTCTGAGGAGGACCCTAGTGATGTAGAGGAGGATCCCTGGCCCATGAGAGCCATCCTCGCGAGTTAAACACAGTAACAATCAGGAATTAATATCCTTTACCTCACATAGACCAGCTTTTTAATCAATTACAAAATACAAAATATTTTTTGAAAATTAACCTTAGGTCTAGATACCACCAGTTGAAAACAAAGGAGGAAAATGTAGCAAAATTTGCTTTTAGATCTAGATTTGGACATTATGAGTTTCTGGTAATGCTATTTGGACTGATTAATACCCCTACACCGTTCATGGATTTGATGAATGGAACTTAGGAGATATTTAGATTGTTGTGTCATCGTGTTTATTGATGACATTATGGTTTATTCAAAAAGTAAGGAAGAGCATGCTCAATATTTAAGGCAAATATTGTAAATTCTCTGAGAACATAAGCTATATGCCAAACTCATAAAAGTGTGAGTTCTGGATGGAGAAAGTACAGTCTTTGGGAGAAATAGTTTCAAGCGAGGGTATAATGGTAGAACCAAGAAAGGTGGAAACAGTTTCAAATTAGGAATGTTCGACTTTGGTGTTTAATATTCAGAGTTTCCTAGGTTTAGCTGGATACTATCCAAGGCTTATCAAGGACTTCTCTAGAATAGCATCCTCATTAATGAACCTCTCCAAAAAAAAAAGAAGTGAAATTTAACTGGACGAAGAAGTGTACAAACAGTTCAAGAACTGAAAAAAAAAGGTTGGTGACAGCACCTATTCTTCCATTACAACCATGATTAGAAGGATTTTTCATTTATACTGATGCATCTCGGGAAGGATTAGGTTGTGTACTCATGCAGCATTGCAAAGTAATTGCGTATGCCTCCAGACAATTAAGAAACCATGAGAGGAACTACCCGCGACATGATTTTGAATTGGCACCAGTGGTGTTTGCTTTAAAAAATTTGGAGACGTTACTTGTATGGGGTTACCTATGAGATATATACTGACCATAAGAGTTTGAAGTATATTATTATCCAAAAGGAACTTAACATGAGGCAAAGGAAATGGCTGGAACTCCTTAAGGACTATGATTGTTCTATACTATATCACCCTGGTAAAGCTAATATGGTAGCAGATGCGCTAAGCAAAAAGCTAATGAGGAATCTAACCGCGATGATTACCATACAAAAGATTATCATCGAAGATTTGGACACTTGAAAATTGAAGTTCGATTAGAGGAGAAGGAGGTAGTAACCTATTCATTTAGAAATTAGACTAATGCCTCTTGATTTGATCAAGTAAGCTCAAGGTCAATATGAAATCCAGAAAGGTTTTGAGAGGAATAGAAAGAGAAATTTGATTGAGGTGAGGAGGGCGTTTATAAGTATGAAGGTCGGGTATATGTGTTGTCCAGCAGTGAGTTGAGGAAAGAGATTATGACAGACGTTCATAGCTCTAAATACTCGATCCACCCTGGGCAAACAAAAATGTATCATGATCTACGATAAAATGTTTACTGGCCTGCATGAAGAGGGATATATCAGGATTTATATCCTGATGTTTGACTTGCTAACAAGTAAAGGTGGATCATAAGAAGATCACCAGATAGTTGCAACAACTCCCTGTACTTGAGTAGAAATGGGAACATATTACAATGTTTTTTTGTGTCAGGATTACCACAAACAACTAGTAGATACACGTTTGTCTGAGTGGTTGTGGATAGATTGACTAAGATGGCTCAGTTTATTCCTATTCGAGAAGGATATTCTACTGAACGACTTACCCGAGTATATATTAAGAAGGTGATTAGTTATTATGGAGTGCCAGTAACCATTTTATCCGATAGAGATGCAAGGTTCACCCCGAGATCTTGAAAAAGTTTTCAAGAAGAAATGAGAACGAAGTTAACCATGAGTATGGCCTTTCAGCCCTTAGACGGATCGCCAATTTGAACGTACGATACAAATTTTGGAGGATATGTTAAGAGCATGCATTATAGATTTTGGAAGAGCATGGGATGAGCAGTTGCCTTTAATCGAATTCTCCAACAACCATAGTTATCAAGCGAGCATTGAAATGGATCCTTATGAAACATTGTGTGGCCGAAGTTGTCGCATGCCTGTTTGTTGGGATGTAGTGCGGGAACCAAGACTATCATGCACGAAATTTTATAAAGAAATAGAAGACAAGGTGAAGGTGATCTCAGAGAGAATTCGTACTGCACAAAGTCGGCAGAAAAGCTATGTAGTTAAGAGGCATAGAATATGAGAGTTTGAGGTAGGTGACCTAGTAATTTTAAAAGTTTCACCGTGGAAGTGAATCATGCAATTCAGGAAGGAGGGAACTCTTCATTGTTATGTGATCTAAATGTATACCAAAAATAAAGGCATGTTGATACTTAAAACCTTATTCCAACTATCACTTTCTGTTGAGATTAACTACACATATGTTTTCTGAGGTTAGCTTGCAATGACATGAAAGCAATTAGTTATGAGAAATATCATTAATATCCTTTGATTAGATGTAATCCATAAAGCACCTAACAAATGTACAAAATGGCTTGACTACCCTAACGGTTAGTGTTAAATTATTGAACATCCTTAAGGAAAAGGAAAAAAGAGCAAAAGATTGGTGTTATAGATCTGCAGCTTCAATCCTTCAAGAAGATTCATTTGTTTTATTCGCATTGTGTTTGTACATGGTTTGTTAATTGAATCTCTAAACTTAAGACCCCTCCACTAAATGAAAACCTTTTGACCTAAACCAATCAACACTATCCCCATGAAAATCTCCCCCTCATTTTCCCCAAATCAACAACAACTCGTGTTAAGGCAGTGATGGCGGCGTGGGTTTGTTAGGGGGAAAGGGAAAATTCATAAATACTGTTACAAAGTAGGTACTGATTTCTTCTTGAAATGTTACACTCCAGTAACCGTACCATCTTGAATTTTTTTTTTTATCAATTATAGATACTCATTCATCTGCAAAACTTAGATGAATATATTACAATAAGTTGTTTGGCATTTAAGTTCCATTGAAGTTGCTTGTTTTAGAAATAATTTTTTGTTCTTATGCAGTGGCATAAGGAACAAACAACTTATTCAATTGAATTATATCCCTTTTCAATTATCTCATAAGTGGGCATTTATAGAAGAATAAGTTGTTTGTTCAAGAATAAGTTAGTTGTGTGCGCGTGTGTGTGAAGCATTACATAATATAGATGAAAGAATTCGATGAAAAGTTAAAAAAAGAAAGTAAAATCAGATTAAAAATTGCGATGAAAATTGAAGAGAGTCAAAACTTACCAGAAATTATCCTGCAAATTGTGATGAAAGTAGTGATGAAAAGAAAAATATTGAAATGTGAAAGATGCTACGGAGGCTTTGAACCATGTAATGAAACATAGAGTTCTCACCATTTAGTCTTTATAAGGCTAACTTACTAAATTGTCCAACAATTGTAACTTTTACATTTTTTTGAAGTGGGTGCAAAAAGTATAGTCTCGGCCGGTATCATATGAACCCGCCGGTAGAACCAGTATATAATTGTATTTTAACGGGTACAAAGTATAAATATTTATTTTACTGGTAGAAGACAAATGTGGTATGTTATTGATAACTATGGGAAGGGGTGTGCGGCAGCGGTGGTTGCACTGGCAGATGCAACCGCGAAGACTTGTCATGCACATGTCATGTGCCGTTTTCTCCTTAAATGTAGAAAATAAAAAATATAACGCTTAATGTAAAAGGAAAAACAAATGGAGGAACTAAGATGTTAAATGGCTATACATGTTTCAAGAATTTAAAAGTATATGGACTGAAAAATATGAGGGAGAAATTTTTTTTAAACCTAATACGAGGAAGAAATAGATTGCTCGCGCAAGGAGATCAAATAGGTTGATCGTGCAAGGAGACGAGATTTTGTAAATGAAAATGACAAACTCTAATATCAAGGCATTTGTCCGAAAACAAGGTATTATTGCACCAATAGAACCATTCCACATGATAGTACCACTTGAAAAGAAGCATTGCTATGGTAAAATCTATTTTTGCTCCCATAGTAAGATTAGCTAAGAAAATACCCAATGTGGACAAGAAAATAAATTGTCATGTGATTTTTGTTTGTAGCAATTTCTCATGGAATAGATTTGTAAAACCATTTTAATTTTTTATGCCAGGGAAAGTGGGTTCGTACCTACGTGGAGGTGCCACAAAGGTTGCAGTCCGCGTCAGCTTCCAAGTATGTTGATGTGAGACACAGCAAGGGTGGAGCAAGGGCAGAGACCAAGGGCTTCCTAGACAGAGCCTGAGGGTGGTAGTGCTGCGAGGGCGATGGCGCAGGATGAATATACGACGACAATCACAGTCCGATGCTTAGGTCTGGAGTCAGGGTCCTGTATGTTTCTCTCTAGGATTCTAGAGTGAGAAAGTAAAAGTGTTCTAAAAATGTCCAACCGTCTAAATGAATTCTCAAGACCTCTATTTATAGAGGTTGAGATGATGATGTCATCACGCGACACGTGGCACTCCCCGGGAGTGACACGTCACCAAGGGGTCCACAGCTGTCGGTGCTCCACGGACTGTCGAATCGCATATTCACCCAGCCTGCCCCGCACAGCGTCGCTCTGTCTGTCTGGAAAGACTGGCTGGCACAGCGTCGGTGTGGCTAGAGAACTCCCTTGATCTAGCATCCAATCCAAGCCCTTGTAGAATCCCACAGGCCTGGCAGTGGTGGGGAAGACCCGACGCCCAACTGCCAGGCAGACTAGGCGTGATGCCCTCCAAAGATCTGCTCCCATCTCGGAGTGACCCGGGGGTCATAGTGCATAGGAGTGCCATCGCAAGCCCCCAGTGCCGGAGCACGTAGGCCAGTCACGAAGACACCCTGGCGGAGATAGTGTCCCGGAGGAGTCACCTATCCTATGGGTGAGTCCTTGTGCCGGAGCACTTAGAGCGCGTCAAAGTAGCATCCCCGAGGAGCCGTCAACCTGACGGGCCAGATAGCATCCTAGAGGAGCCGTCTACCTGGCAGAAGGGGAGTTGAAGAGCTCCATGACAGAGATAGTGTCCCGGAGGAGCCGTCTATTCCATAGGCCGAGGTAGCATCCTGGAGGAGCTGTCTACCTTGCTGGCCGACGTAGCATCCTGGAGGAGCCGTCTACCTGGCGGAAGGGGAGTTGAAGAGCTCCCTGGTGGAGATAGTGTCCCGGAGGAGTTGCCTATCGCCGCTGCGAGTCCTTGTGCCGGAGCACTCGGAGCGAGTCAAGGTAGCATCCCGGAGGAGCCGTCTACCCGACTGGCTGAGATAGCATCCCGAAGGAGCCATCTACCTGGCGAAAGGGGAGTTGAAGAGCTCCTTGGCGGAGATAGTGTCCTGGAGGAGTCACCTATCCCCGCGGTGAGTCCTTGTGCCGGAGCACTCGGAGCGCGTCAAGGTAGCATCCCGAAGGAGCCGTCTACCCGACTGGCCGAGGTAGCATCCCGGAGGAGCCATCTACCTGGTGGAAGGGGAGTTGAAGAGCTCCCTGGCAGAGATAGTGTCCCGGAGGAGTCACCTATCCCCGCATGATGTTGCACACTCCGGAGAGTGGGTTGAAGCATGTTCCACGACCAAGGCAAGGTGCGCATGGTGTGGTAAAAGGATGGATCGATGCAAGGAGCATGGTAGTGTGACAGAGAGCCAGGGGGCACAACTATGTCAGTGGCGCGGCGCATGGGCGCGGCGGAGTGAGTAAGGTGCTGGGGGCACGTCTGTATTAGTGGCGCGGCGCATGGGCGTGGCGGAGTAAGTATGGTGTCCGGGGGTCGCGGAGTGAGTTCTGGGTGACGGGGGTCACGGTGTGACGTCCGGCGACGGGGGTCGTGGAGTGAGTTCCGGGCGACGGGGGTTGCGAAGTGACGTCTGGGCGACGGGGGTCGCGGAGTGAGTTTCGTCGAGCGACGGGAGTCGCGGAGTGACGTCCGGGCGACGGGGGTCGCGAAGTGACGTCCGGGCGACGGGGGTCGCGGAGTGAGTTCCAGGAGACGGGATTCATGGAGTGATCTCCAGGGCGGCGGGGGTCGCGAAGTGACGTCCTGGCGACGGGGGTTGCGAAGTGACGTCTGGGCGACGGGGGTCGCGGAGTGAGTTCCGTCGGGCGATGGGAGTCGCGGAGTGACGTTTGGGCGACGGGGGTCGCAAAGTGACGTCCGGGCGATGGGGGTCGCGGAGTGAGTTCCAGGAGACGGGAGTCATGGAGTGATCTCCGGGGCGGCGGGGGTCGCGAAGTGACGTCCGGGCGACGGGGGTCGTGGAGTGATTTCCGGGCGACGGGGGTCGCGGAGTGACGTCCGGGCCCTTGAAGTGTAGTGAAGATGCTAAGTATGGAAGCCAGGGAAGGCCAAGGCCGACCCCAAGTGGGAGGCCAAGGCCGAGGCCGACCCCAAGGGGGAGGCCAAGGCCGACTTCCTTCGGTTGACACTAAGGTGCGCCGACGGGCGAAGGATGAAGTGCGACGGTCAGAGCGTGATGAGCAATCGCGCAAGGATCAGTTTCTTGGTGACGAAGTCTCGTAGAAAAGGTGAGAAGTGCACGTGACTTGAGCGTGCACGTATTGACCGGTTGGAGGCGTTGAATGTTGCCTTTTGCTTGTGCGGACATGTCATGCGAAATGGGACCCCAAGTGGGCCTTTGGGTGTGACCAGAATAGGTTGGGAACAATTTTTTGCAAAATGAAATCGGCACCTGTTGTAAATGATAGAAATAAAACATGAACATTGATCGTAGTTAATACCAATTTTCTTTTCACTTTCTCTGACTTTCTTTCTCTAGAAAAAGCTTAGTTGTCTAGCATGAGGTGCCTCTCCTACGGTGAGATACTCCCTATTTCCGTCTCTGCCATCCCCTCATCCTCAATATTCACCCTTTTTTTATGAACAAAAAAAAAAGCTTGGTAGATGTTGTATCTCAATATTCACCCTAATAGCTTTATATTGTATCTATTTTACTCAATGTTGTTCGGCAACGTTACGTGTCACTATCTTGGTAGAAGTTGCATGTTCTACTTTGATAACCATGGGAATTATTTGTTGATGGAAGATTTGCCACTGATTCATCTGCTTTCGTCACCCACACCCTTATTACCCACAGACATTAGAGTCTAATTTGGCAAAATACATATATATTTTCGACAAAATTTTCGATTAGCGTTCTAGTTTTCTAAGGCGATTTATTGATGGTTATCATCTCGTTACTATCTTGCCAACTCTTTTTCCAAACTCCATTTCTGTTTTTCTTGTGTCTTGTCCTAATAAATTGTCGTTTAAAAAAAAGTTAGTTGCACATTCATGTCTGTTTTAAGCAATATTATTCAAATTCACACAATGCTCTATTGTTTTGCTATTAAGTACCGGAGGAGACGATTATGTGAACAATGTTTCATAATCTTTTTAGCCATCACCAATTTGAAGAAAACTAGGCTAGAATCCATTTGATAGGTATTGAGAGTATTTTACTTGCAATGACCAAGTTCTTAATAAATCCCACATGATAGGTACCGAGAGTATTTTACTTGCAATGACCAAGTTCTTAATAAATCCCACATTTGACACAAGTGGAAGGTCGAGATTCATGTATTTATTCGAATTCCTAATCATCATTTTGCATAAATTAAAAATTGGATTACAAACTACACCCAACCTGTCCATTTGATACAAAATAAGAAGAATAATGCAGGAGTGTTCCAATCAGGGTCACCTGTGGGTCAATATTATGATCACCAAAAGCCCAATTTAGACTTATTGCACATTTTGGCTTAAGCAATGCATAATGATCATGTCATTGTACTTCAAAGCTTTATAACGGCTGAGTTGGTTGATATGAAATGTCCGATTCAAAAGCATCATAGGCACGCCTAGTGTAAAACCAATCGCAATCTCCGTGTAGTCGATGTGAAACTTTAACAGAATATATAAGCTTATCTCCAATGAGGGTCTGTTATATCTCTAGGGTGCAGTTGCATCTCATCAATGCGGCTTTTTCATGACATTAAGTGTCTTAAAAATGAGTGAGAACATTGTGGCTAAATATTTTGTGAAACATTATATTTAGCCGTGTTACAAGAAGCGTCACAAAATATATTTACTGGTTATGTATATCATTTTAAAGGGTGTTGCAATATGTGATTATAACCGTTGTCGTAGATACTAGCTATCTAATATGTATAACTAGGATTGTAGGTAAAAAAAAATTATTTATTATTTTTTTTTTGAAGAAAACCTCTACGGCCTTGAATCCTAGTTTGAGGACATGCATGCAATTGTGAAAAAGTTAGACTTGGAAGAAATAGTATGTAGTCCACGAACTCTATTGTGATGGGGCAATCTGGCATCTTTGTTCACTAGAGCCATTCAGGATTGTTCAACAGTGAAAAGTTCTATCTCAATACTCCCGTCTTGAAAAGTAATTTAAAATAAAAGATGATAGAGGACATGGACATAGTTTCCATCATCGAATAGTATGTGAAAAGAGATGCTATTTTCTTTCTTAACATGTTGATCCAATTTTTTCTTTGTCACTAAAAGGTCGATGCGTGCTACTAAAAAAATCTTTTTATAGACAAATAGAATGACAATCTTATAAGTGGATGTAAATAACATTTCCTGTATTTAAATTCTATAGCTACTTACACACAATTTTACTAGACGCACTGGGATGGTTTCAGACTTTCTCAGAGTCCAGAAAACTTAGATACTTCTTTACAACAAATATCAATTGAAATCTTTATTTTGGGGTGAAATCAACTCCGAACTACTTAGCCTGAGAGATGTTGACAAACTCTAAACCTTAGTTGCACAAAACGGGGGCAGGGGCAGGAATGGGGGCGGCAGAGCGTAAGCACGTGGAAGAATTTAAGGTTGGGAGCGGCATAAATAAATAAATGTGTAAAGAGTATTACCATTTTCTTAGTATAGTTCGCCGAGAGAGAGAGAGAGAGAGAGAGAGAGAGAGCAGTGATTGAAAAGCTCTGTTCTCTCGAGGAGGGTAGCCAGCAACAACAGACAAGGAAACTTTAAAGACTTGAAGGAAGAGAGAAACAAGAAATTGAGTTAAAATAGGCTTGATTTTCAGGTATTCTCACACTTGTTCCATGCATCTTTCTTCAGCTATGGGCTCGAGTTCCCATATTAGCTTGGGACATGACCACATGGAACTCCTAACTAGGGATCGCAAAAGTGAGTTTCCGAGAGAGATACAGTCTATAACTAAGCTCTAAACTTAAAGCTTTTTTTGAAGTTATCCAAGACAGATGCAAACACAAATACAACTACTTTGTCTCATAACTTGATTACTCTTTGCTATTTGTGTTAGTACTTCTGAAAAGCACAATCATGCTATGAAAACAAAATGCAATTCTTTTTCTTATGATTACTTGACAAGTAAAATCAGTGTGAAAATGAAACATTGATTTCTTGCACTAAAACTTGTTCAGAGTCACGCCTTTACTTCTCTACAACTGATTTCTTAACTTCTCTATAACCAAACTACTTCCGTATATTTCCATCGTTATTAAGATCAAGAAAAGGAAATATTTTCCATTTTGGCCCAAACGAAATCTCTTTTCCATTGTTACCAAGATCGAGAAAAGGAAATATTTTCCATTTTGGCCCAAACAAAATCTCTAACAAGTTAGAACCATTGACTAAGCAGGCCCAGCTTGGCATTGAGAGCACTTGTTATGTTGAGTTACCTAACGAAAATATTAGGAAAAAGTGGGTTTCGGGGTAAAATATTTGGGGATGGTGGGTTTGTTTTGAAAACTTGTGAAAAAGTGGGGCAACTTTTAGAAATCTCTAAAAAAGGGGATGAGTTAGAAAAAAATGGTTTTTTTGAAAACATTTATTTTGCTATCCCCAAATTACCCCTCCCCCATCCTGTCTAACCCTGGTCCCCGATCCCCCATCCCAACTCTTTCCACAATCAGATTCTAAATTCCCTCCAAAAGTACATCCAACCCCACCCAGGCGCCACCCTCCCCCTTCTCCGGCGGCAATTCCATTCCATTCCCACCCCACCCCACCCACCCACCCACCCACTCACTTCAATTTCCCACCAAACGGCCCTTTTCCCCAAACCAATTTCGTCTCCTCCACGCAAACACGCAGGGCACCCACACGTCTGGTCCCTCCATCCCTCTCTCGCCCAACCCCTCACCCCCTAACAACAACTACCTGGTCAGATTTAACCCCCTCTCCCGCTACTGTACCCACGCCAACGTAACAACAAATTTCCGAATGAACATAGGGGTTTTCATGCATGTCGCTGTGATGATTGCAATCTGAAGCTGAAGCTTCGCCATTTGTGAGCGCCTGTGTAAGGGTACCCCTCTGACATTTTGCAATCAGTAGTATTAGATTGATCGAGAGTAGTTTGAGTGACTTTATGAAATCTGACCTCGGCAGGTAGTTCTTGATTAGCCATATAAAACTGAAATGACTCCTTGCCTGAATAAAGAGTAGATGCAAACTGTTAGGGAGGTTTAACACGCGATAAATAGAGTTGAATACGGCGTCTGGAAAATGATTGGAGAATCTCTGATAGAAATATGCATGTTAAAAGGACAACATATACATAAATTTCCACGAATGATGTACGTTGAGTGGATTATGATTTTTCCTGTGTATGTCACATAAGGATCATTCATGTAGGAAGTAGTGAACTCTCTAATGTTGAGGAAATTAGTAACATGTCGGTCTATATTCAGAAGCTGAGCTTGATCTAAAAGTCTGAGATAAACCATTTGTGAGCGCCTGTGTAAGGGTACCCCTCTGACATTTTGCAATCAGTAGTATTAGATTGATCGAGAGTAGTTTGAGTGACTTTATGAAATCTGACCTCGGCAGGTAGTTCTTGATTAGCCATATAAAACTGAAATGACTCCTTGCCTTAATAAATAGTAGATACAAACTGTTAGGGAGGTTTAACATGCGATAAATAGAGTTGAATACGGCGTCTGGAAAATGATTGGAGAATCTGATAGAAATATGCATTTTAAAAGGACAACATATACATAAATTTCCACGAATGATGTACGTTGAGTGGATTATGATTTTTCCTGTGTATGTCACATAAGGATCATTCCTGTAGGAAGTAGTGAACTCTCTAATGTTGAGGAAATTAGTAGCATGCCGGTCTATATTCAGAAGCTGAGCTTGATCTAAAAGTCTGAGATAAACCATGTTACTGATCTCATAGTCTAACAGGAAAGATGCATGGTGGATGCACCAATTCTTTGTCACGGGTTGCGCATTCCCAGTTCAATTGCCAAATATATAATCTTAAAGATGAGAAGTATACTTTGAGAATGATTCTTTTCAAGATATGAATTGCTTCAGTAACAAATGGACTGGAAAAAGCACAAACAAGACAGAGGGCCATGCAAAATATGTCACGGGATACGAATTGAGCAAGTAATGGGATCCACTACAGTCTAACATTGCTTAATGTCTTGAAACACTTTGTCAAGTCACTGCTACGTTATGAACTGAGTAGTGGTGGATATATTCTAACATCTAAATCTGTAGAGAAAGGAAAGGAATCGACGCAAAGATTAGGGAACGATGCTTCATTGAAATTTAAATCCGAGGGTGGTGAACGGGTGGTAAACCAGCTGTTCTTTTCCGAGTAACAACTGAGATTCAAAAGCTTCACCATGACAGACAATCATCATGGAGTATGCTTAAGTTTTTAGAAAGACTTGAAGAATCTACTCGGGTCAGAACTCTGTTACTGACTAATGCTTTGCAAAATGGCCTTTGCTTCCTCAACATCCATAAGAGCACGTTAAGCCTGTTGTTCCGGCAAACAATATGCCAAGAAAACAACTGTACTTGCTTAAGAAACTGAAGTGTTGGTATTTATGTGAATCAGTATACTGTCAATTCAGAAAACAACAGTCTCAATGTGATCAAGAGGCACATATGGAGTATTGGCTGTAAATGAGCTGAGCCTAGTCAAGCCTAGGATTAGTCAAGCTTATCTAGCTTTAAAATGCGGTCATGCTGTTTGTAACCAGCTAGACCAGAATGAACCACACCATTTTGAAAAACAAATTCCTTTGGTGTCTATGATTATCGATGTTAAATTTACTGGCTGCACATCGGGAGTAGCTCTCCCTCCTCCCGAATCCTACGTCTAGGTGAGAATCGATCTCAAGTCCTTTGGCACGATGCCAAGAGATTCTACCATCTAAACTAGCAGTTAACACCGTTTTTTATGCTACCGTTCTGACAAGTTCTTCTGCTACTTATTATTGGAGCAGATAACACTAAAGTACAACTTAGAGCAGTGAAATGCTCCTAAACTCGCCAGCCTCTTTATAACCTTAAAACGCCATTTTTCTTTAATGCAAATTATTGGATGCAATGGCATTTCAAGAATGCCTCTAGGCTCTAGTGGCTTGGGTTGTATTTGCAGTCTCCATCCAAAGCATAAGGATCTGGTTTTTTAGGGCTCAGTTCATCTTGGCCTGCACCTAATGAAGCAACGTTGGCCAAAACTAAAGGATAAAAGTTGGGATTACTCAAAAAGGCAAGGCGGTGTGGTCACTACTGATTTGGACCTCTCATAGCTTCTGGGATCATGAGATTTTAGCCTACTGATTTTGAGTTCACTCTCATAGCCTCTTGGATCATGATATTTGAGCCTACTGATTTTGAGTTCATTATATCGGTTAGGCTTGTTCGTCTTTCGTACCTCTTGCGGATGCAGGACTATGATTTGATATCCAAGGTCGTTTATCATTTGATGTTGTGCCATCTCTTGTCAGGTGGCTCGATCTTTGTTGTAATAGCGATTTGTCTTCATTGCGATATCTATTTCTGAAGTGTAATGTAAACCAATAACCGATCTTAAAGGAATTTGCGATCAAACAAGCTCCATGAAGACCAAGATGTTGCTTCCTTTTGAATTGGCTGAAAGCTACCTCTTGCTATCAAGCCCATACCTCTGACTTTAAATTCCAATTAAGTCGTAAATAGTAACAATTAACAATTACAGATATAATTAAGAGTTAAAAATTATTTTGGATTACACCTTAATCGCCTTGCCAAACATGTTCTCCACAAGCTTGATAAAATTCACGAAACTCAATCCGTCCATCCCCGTTATCGTCAAATGTTGTGATCATCCTTTGGGTTCCCCTAGAACTTCAACAATGCCCAGTTTACAAAGGATTTTCTCTAGTTCCTTTGCATCTATGTAACCATCATTATTCTCATCAAATACATCAAAAGCTTCTTTCACTTCCTCTAGGCACTCTGCTTCAATGAATAAGTTTTCAATGTCCTCAGAGCCAAGTCTGTCCAAAAGCTTATCCCCATCTAGATCACCAGAAATTCCTAGTTTTTCCATCACCAATCCCAGGTCTCCTCTGACCAATTTCTCATTTTTGACATTTTTACTAGAGCAGCATTTTGGTGTTAGAACTTGGGGCTGGGCTTCCTTGCTCCCGCTCCCAGAATTCCATGTGCTAAACATGAAGTGAAGTATGGGCTTAAGTAGACATAAATATAAGTCATATATTGTACTTCACCAACTAAGAGCCATCCGCAGTAAAATGTTGCCCTCCATTGGAGTGAGGCTAGTTGACTTCATTCACATCAAGATGATGCCAACTTTTGAGGATGGATTTTTCTTCTCCGTAATGGGGTGGGTTTTAAGGGGGATAGGGATGATAGGTAGAGGCTAGTGTGTGTGTGTGTGTGTGTGTGTATCAAGTTAGGGGGTTTAGTTCAATGTTTGAGATGGGTTATTGAAGATAGACTGTGGGTATTTTTATATGTGGATACTTACTGAACTTTTGATGACAAGTCTTTGTGGAAAATGCATTGCAGTGGTCACAGCATTTCCAACTAAAAGTGACTTGCTTGCCAAAATCAGTAGTATTAGGTTGATTGAGAGTACTTTGAGTGACTTTATTTTATGTTTTTTAAATTGTTCAGTTTTTTGACAAAATCATGCAGTTGGTACTTTGGCACTACAATTGGTTCGGTAAGAAACAAATGGTCAACATTTAATTTTTGCGGTCACAACTAAATCTCTTTTGGCAATTAATTATTTTTGAATCAGAGATCGCGTTGAGCAGATAAGCGACTATAGAAGCGGTCAACATATAATTTTTGCGGTCAGTAATCCTTTTGTTTTTTTTTTGTTTTTTTAGAGTCCTGAATTCAGCATTTGAGTCGGTAAAATCAATAAACAAAATCATTACACTGTCAACCTGAACTCGTCGGATCAAACAAAAAGCGGTTATTGCAATGGCACCACCAAATTTCATACACATGGCGGCACATACAATTAAATACAGTAGAAGTCTCACAAGTTTATTCAACCAAAAAAATGATGGCTAACACTCTCTTCACTACTAACAAGAACTAAAAATACAATACACTGCATAAACTTATTTATTTGCTGTTGTATCTGTTGTGCTTTCTTCATTGACTCGATGTATGGCCTCATGAAGTTGTTTTGTCTGCATGATACTCTTAACCATCGTCATCGCCAATAACCAAGGGATTCTTTCCTATGCAATCACCGTCCTTTCTCATTCGTGGGAGTATAGACAAAGAAGATGGAGTAAGCCAAAATGTCTTGGTACTCTCGCACCTTATAAGCCTTCTTTCCTTCTCACTCTTACGTCCTCTTGCCCGCACGGTCATCAACTTTAGGCTCAAGTCCATGCAGCATGGAGCAAAAAAATTAATTAACAAACTCTTTGAAACAGCCAATGTATGTTTATCAAAAAAGGTAATTTCTGGTAATATCCATACATAAATCTGCGACCCCACATATCAGCCTATAGAAGGACAATTGAACTTGTGCAATTATCAGCCAACAGTAAGTGCAGGCAATACTAAAAAATACTAAGTGGATTGCTTTCGACGTGCTCTGAGTATTAATCAGAGGATCACTGAAGTGAAGGTGATGACTAAGCTTCAAACGATTTGCAACCACCTTTTACCTAACCAAGATATGAAAATCCGGACAAAAGAGACTGCTACAAGTCTAAAGTCAATAGTAACTGCATATGGCAGTCGCTATGAAATGCATGTTTAACCTAGATTACTCAAAATATAGTACAATAACAGTTAAGTTGGTCCAAGACAGGCAATGGTGAACGAATTATTCAAGTAAGCTTCAATCAGGAGTAAACGCACTCTTCGATATTATAGCAAGAATTAGCAGGCGTGTATAGCGACCAATGATGACAGCAGTCGCAAAAGCGGTCGCTAATGGCCTAATTTAGCGATTGCCATTCTAGTGGTCTCACGCTAAAGGTGTAATCTCTGAACAAGGGGATTAATTATTTTGCGAACAAAGACAAGCTTCAAGACACGCAAACTCTGCATCACCCAGTTAGGGCACATCTCCTTTTCGAGCATTCACAGGCATCACCAATGCAGCGACGTCAGCACAGTCAAACCGTTGGAAAAAGGGCTCAACCCTGAAGGGGGTCGGCCACCCTCTTTCAAAGGGGGTCGGCCACCCTCTTTGACAGGGGGTCGGCCACCCCTTCTCCAATGAGGTCGGCCACCCCTTCTTGTAGGGGTTAACGACCCCTTCTTTAAGGGGGACGGCCACCCCTTTCTTGAGGGGGGGTCGGCCACCCCTTCTTGTAGAGGGTCGGCCACCTCTTCTTCAAGGGGTCGGCCACCCCTACTTCAAAGGGGGTCGGCCACCCTTCTTGAAGGGGGTCAGCCACCCTTTTGTCTTGTAAGGGTCACTCCTGAACCCTGCCGTCACTCATCGCTCGCTACAATGCTCGCTCAAAACCAATTGCTACATGACGTTCGTCGCCGCGCCCATGCGCCACTTCATGATGCGTGCCCCGGCACCGAGTGTTGTCTCGCGACATTCATCGCCGTGCCCTTGTGCCGCTTCCATGACATGTGCCCCAGCCTCGCGACAGTCGTCGCTGTGCCCATGCACCCCTTTTCATGATGAGTGCCTCCGGCACCAAGTATGGCTTCGCGACTATTGTCGTCGTGCCCCTGCGCCCCTTTTCATGATGCATGCCCCCAGCACCAAGTATTGTCTCGTGACCTTCGTTTCCACGCCCATGCCCCACTTCCATAACATGTGCCCCGGCACCAAGTCTTATCTCCACGACGCTTGTCGCTGCGCTCGTGCGCAACAAACACAGACGTGCCCCCGGCACCTTACTCACTCCGTCGGGCCCATGCGTCGAGCCACTAACACAGTCGTGCCCCTTGGCTCTCTGTCACACTACCATGCTCCTTGCATCGGTCCATCATTTCACCACACCATGCGCACCTTGCCTTGGTAGTGGAACATGCTTCGACCCACTCTCCGAAGTGTGCAACATCACCAGGGGCTCCGGCCCTCACTGCGGATGGGCTTAACGCCATCGCCGGCTCAATCAAACTGCGGGATGGGCTTAACGCCATCACTGCTTAATTAAACTACAGGATGGGCTTAATGTCATTGCTGGCTCAATCAAACTACGGGATGGGCTTAACGCCATAGCCGGCTCAATCAAACTGTGGGATGGGCTCACAGCCTTAAAGCCGTCGCCGGCTCAATCAAACTGCAGATGGGCTCACAACCTTAAAGCCATCGCCGGCTCAATCAAACTGTGAGATGGACTTAATGCCATCGCCGGCTCAATCAAACTGCAGGATGGGCTTAACGCCATTGCCGGCTCAATAAAACTACGGGATGGGCTTAACACCATCGCCGGCTCAATCAAACTGTAGGATGGGCTTAACGCCATCGCCGGCTCAATCAAACTGCGGGATGGGTTTAACGCCATCGCCGGCTCAATCAAACTATAGGATGGGCTTAATGCCATCATCGAATCAAACTGCAGGATGGGCTTAACGCCATCGCCGGCTCAATCAAACTGCGGGATGGGCTCACAACCTTAAAGCTAGAGGTGTTAAATTGGCAGGGCTTGGGCCGGCCCAGCCCAAGCCCATTGGGCCTCCAGCAAAATGGGCCGGGCCGGGCCAAAATCTGGGGATATCTGGGCCCGGTCCAAGCCAAGGCCTTAGGCCCAACATTTAGGGCCGGGCTTGGGCCAGGCCCGGGCCCAATCTTTTTTTATTTTTTATTTTTGCATTTTCTTGTTATGCAAATCAATAAAATTGAAAACAAACGTAATTTCTCATGGCATTTCTGCAATCTCCCACTCCATTGTATCTACAAACAGCCAACATGTCAATATGACCCTAAGAAAAGAATGCATACTAATAAAAAGGATTCTAAAATCACAGGTGATGGTCCCTTTGAAGGGTTATATTTGCAGCATTGAAGAATAACTGGACTTTGAGAGAACAAGAGCCACAAGGTAGAACAACAGATGCTAGCAAAGCATTTTGTGACTGTAAGGAAATCATACTCATGTCCCTTGACAATACAAATCCCATCTCGCCCAACTCTAGAGAGTCGATGGAGTAGTAATCACTACATCAGCATTAGTACAAAAACTCCAAGACATCACCAGCATCTTCAACCGTCAGATCCTCAAATGTGACATCTTTTGCGCCAATGGCATCCTGTCTCAACGCCCGCAGCTTGGTATCATAAACTCCACGTGACTGTATATTGCCAAGGAGTTCCCAGGCCCTCTGAATCTCCAAAAATTGATCTCATGTGCCGTGCTCTGGGTAAGATGTTTCAGCTGCCTTTTGTATCTTATCAGGGTGGGAATTAAGGATAGTAGATATGTAGCTTGTACGAATTTCTTCTAAGCATGCATCTTCTTTCACCCCGAGAATGTCATGTGAGTTTTGAGGATTGAAGTGTCACCAGAAAGCATGGTTGCAAGCTATTCTTGTTGGCTTCTTTTCACTGGGAACACAAAAGAGAATTTAATATATTGTCAGCATAATAGTGTTTAGCATAAAAACAGGAATGAAGATGAGAAAAGAACCAAGCAGGACTAAAATAATTTAGTAAATGTAAAAGTTACCATCATTTGTACAAACCTACCGATGACTGCTTCAGTTCGTTTATTTCTTTGTTGAAAATGCTTTAAGCCCCATGGTTTCATTATCAGGTCTCCCTAGGTTAAACTCTTACGTCAGGGGCAAAAGAGGGCTGGGCCGGGCTGGGCCGGGCTAGGCCGGCCAACCCCTGGCCATTTTAGGGCCGGGCCTAAAACAGGCCATTTTAGGTCTGGGTCCGGGCCTGTTTCTCAAAAAATTAGGCCTGGCCCTGGCCCAAGCCCTAAGGGTTAGGGCCAGTTCGGACCCAAAAAAGGGTCGAGCTGGGCCGGGCCATCCCGCGGCCGCTCGGCCCATATGACACCTCTACTTAAAGCCATCGCTGACTCAATCAAACTGCGGGATGGGTTTAACGCCATTGCCGGCTCAATCAAACTGCAGGATGGGCTCACAACACTGAAGCCATCGCCGGCATAATCACTGGGGGTTCCGGCCCTCGTAGTGGGATGGGCTCACAACACTGAAGCCATTGCCGGCATAATCACTGGGGGTTCTGGCTCTCGCAGTGGGATGGGCTCACAACACTGAAGCCATCACCGGCATAACCTTAAAGCCATCAACATCACACTCACAGGGGGCTTCTACACGAAGACTTCCCCGCAACGGACTCTGAGCACTGAGCGGCGACCATGCCCACTCATGTTGCTATTGATCGTCGACACCACCGGGGCAATGACCCCCGAGTCACTCCGGGACGGGAGCTGGTCCTCAGAGGGCATCGTGCCTAGTTCGCCTAGCAGTTGGCTACAGGGGCAACCCTCAACGCTGTCAGGTCCTCTGCGCGTCTCTTGACACACCTCGTGGGATTCAGTAAGGGCTTGGACTGATAGCTGGGGCAACGGGCTACTCTGACCATGCTATCGCGGCATGATCAATCTCCTCAGACAGGCAGAGAGATGTTGGCAGTCCAACGAAAAATTAGTACTTTGGACCCCCTGGTGATGTGCCGCTCCCAGGGGACGACACATGTCAACTTATGACACATTCATATTTTTGCCTATAAATAGTGGACTTTGGAGCTTATTCAAGGAGCTTTTTCTCATTTGATATTTTCACTTTCTCTCTCTAAAAAGCCTATTCTCTCTAGAATTCTAGTGAGAGAAACACATTTAGACTTCTGTCATCGGACCCTTGACGCTGCATCCCTCGCAACGGACTGTCGATCACCGGCCCTGTTCATCGTCGCCCTACCTGTGCGGCTCTGCCAGCCCTCACGACCTGTCTGGGGAGCCTTGCTCTTAGCCCTTACTCCATCCTTGTAGTCTCCCACTTTGCCTACTTGGAAGCTGACTCAGACTGCATCCTTTGTGGCACCTCCGCGTAGCAGCGAACCCTTTTTCTTGGGCAACACACCCTCACCAATACACACACAGAAAACTCTCTCTCTCTCACACACACACACCACTACCAAAAGATCACAGCAGTTTCTGCTTCTTCCCTTTTTATGCACACCACACACACTATTTGTGCACTCACACACGCCACTCACCTTCACTTCTTACCCACATTCCACTCCATCAACACACCATCTACACACACACTTTACACACACCCAACACAGCAAACACACACAGAGGCACGCATAAGGCACACAACACACACCACCTCATCAGCCCCTCACTACCTCATACAAACACAGAGTGTACACCTATTAAAGCACACAAACATACCCACTTTCTACATACCTTACGTAGACACAAATATGCACACAATAACACCCACAATAATGCACACAACATCCATAAAACACGCACGCACAGGGCTCTCTCAAGGCAGCCTCAACTGCACACTCACCGCACAAAAATACACGCTAACGCACCATTATGCTGCTTGGCAGCGCCTCTATCTTCCCACGTCCATTGACACCCTCACAAGTAAATACCCAATAGCCACATCCCCCTTTTGTACTGCCCCAAACTCGGCTGTGGCCCCATGCAAAATATGTGAATCCTAAACACATGCACGCACGCTGCCTGACGGCAGTTTCTCTTCTCACCCATACCCAGTTTCCTCATAGCAGCCATGGCTGCCAACACCAAATCTTTAAGGCACACGGTTGCCATTGCTCCCCTTCACGACAGCTCATCCACAATACTTAACACACACACTTACACAAAACTCACACACCTAGTAGCCCATGGATGTTTTGAACCCACAAGGTTTCCATGATTTTCACACGATACCGTGTACCCCTTGGTAGCCACTAAACTCACAGAAAAACCCTCACTCCATGGCCCTCTTTGCCCCTTAAATTTATAAGAAGTTAAACTACAAGAAAGGTTTAAAAAGAAGCTTGCCAGAAGAAATCCGAACGTCGGATAAATCTCTTTCATGTTTCTTCTCCACCTCTGATCTATGCTCTCTCTATCTCCCCCCCCCCCTCAACCGTTTACAGAATATATGGGAATTGACAGTCCACAGATCGCGTGTGGACGACCAGACCAGATCGCGTTTGCAGGATCTCTTATTTTACTAGCGCTCTCAAAGGATCAGCTCTATATATATATATATATATATATATATATATATATATATATATATATATATATATATATATATATATATATATATATATATATATATATATATATATACTAGCTAAATTCATAAGTCATTGTTCTCCTCTGTTTCTTAGGTGACAATTTTATAGGATTTAAAATTTTAAGATTTCAAGTGAGTTTTGATCACATTGGACTTTAAAACTGATTTTATGAGTTTTTCATATCTTTCTCGTGAAGTTCCACAATTTTTGAAAAATAATTTCAAAAATCTTGCTTCCAGGGTATAAAGGTTGTTATTCCACTATCAAGAGTTTCACAATTTTTTTTGTTTTTTTTTTACTAAGTTCAAAGACGTTGGTCAAAGAAATATGCATATTTAGTGAGAAATCGGCATGGATTTAGCCTCTATTGTCTTTTATTTTCTATCACAATTTCTTGTAACTCATGAGATGAATTATTTTGTCATTGAACCTACAATATCTTAAGTTTCATTACAAATGAATTTGAATGTCTGAATTTTTATTTTATTTTTGGTCATGAGATGAGAAGTCCGAGTAGACTATTAGATGAAGAGTTTATTTTGTCTTGGGCCAGTAAAAAGACACTTTGAAGTTTTTAGGCTTTCAAAATAAGTTCTTTTGGAACCTCACTTTCACAACATAAATATTCTTATTTAAATTCTCCTTTACATAAAGAAAAAAAAATTCCTGACGAAGTTACACAAAATCTTGTACGCTAGTAACCAAAAATTTCTTGAACATTTCCCAAGAAAACACAATAGAATTATGCACGTGATCGAAACTGCATTAGTTTTCATATTCCATTCAGAAAATATCACAAAAAAATTGATAATCTTTGAAGGGCAAAGACTTCTTGCTACTTCCTCTCGAATTGAACGAATAAGATTGGTTTCTGTAGACTAACCATATATTTAGAGAATGTTCTAAAGAATAAGATTGGCTTGAGAACACTAACCATATAGTTAGAGAACGTCTGAAAGGTAACTTTAGGAAATTCTCAACTCTGTTTAAAAAATTAGAAAGGTAAGAAGATGACTTAGAAGTGGTCTGAGTGGAAATCTAAAATAACTGAAACTATCACTTGAGTTGTCTTAAGAAAATAAAGAGAAGAGATAAATGAAGACATAAAGAGAGAATTGACTGAATGTTTTCTGTGTGTCTTTACATTGAAAAGAGCATGTATTTATATACACAAGAAGAATCAATTAATCCCTAATTCTGAGCCATAAAATCCATGATCCACTATCAGTGGGATATGATAAGCATAATTCATGTGATCCACTATCAGTGGGATATGATGCGCATAAATCGTGTGATCCAATTCCTTAACACTCCCCCTCAAGTTGGAAAGTGAATATCATGAAGTCCCAACTTGTTACGTAATGTCTTGAATTGATCTTTTCCCAATGCTTTTGTGAAGACATCTGCTAACTGAAAGTGGGTAGGCATATATGACGGTTTGATCATTCCAGGTTGTAGTTTTTCTCGAACAATGTGACAATCTATTTCAATGTGCTTTGTGCGCTCATGAAAAACAGGATTCGCTGCAATATGCAAAGCTGCTTTGTTGTCACAAAATAATCGTGTGGGAGCTACCTGTGGAACTCTTAGATCTTGTAGAATATAACATAGTCACGTTAGCTCTAAACATGTATTTGCCATAGCTCGATATTCTGCTTCTGCTAATGATCTAGAAACATTAGCTTGTTTCTTGGATTTCCATGAGATAAGAGAATTTCCAAGGAAAATGCAATATCTCGTGACTGACCTCCTTGTGGTACGACAACCTCCCCAATCTGAATCACAAAAGGCTTTCAAAGCAAGATTATTTGTCGAAGGAAATAGTAAACCTTGACCAGGATTACCTTTGATGTATTTAAGGATTCGTATGGCTGCATTCCAATGAGGTTTACGAGGCTCATGCATGAATTGACTTAGTGTTCAAACAGAATAGACTATGTCGGACCTTGTGACGGTAAGATAAATCAGTCTGCCAACTAGTCTTCTATATTTAGTTGGATCACTCAGTAAAATTCTATCTGTAGGAGTGAGCTTCAAATTTTGTTTCATTGGAAATTTGTCAGGGCGTACACCTAGAAGTCCTGAATCTTGTAAAATATTTACTGCATATATTCTCTGAGACATGGAAATGCCTTTCTTTGAACGAGAGAATTTAATACCCAAAAAGTATTTTAAGTCTCCAAGATCTTTGATGCGGAAGCGTTTGAGAAGAAATTTTTTGAGACGTTCAATTTCTTGAAGATCATTTCCAGTGAGAAGTATATCGTCAACATAGATGAGGATCACTGTGAATGAAGTACCTTTAGCTTTGGTGAAAAGAGAATAATCAGCCTTTGATTGTTGATAACCTGCCCTCTGAATAGTCTCTGAAAATATGAGAAACCAATTTCTTGATGCTTGTTTGAGGCCATAAAGGGATTTATGGAGCCGACATACAATGTTGTCCCCCTGTCGGTGAAGACTAGGTGGAGGTTCCATATACACTTCTTCTTGCAAGTCGCCATGAAGAAAAGCATTTTGAATATCTAATTGGTAGGCCAACCAATGCCGAGCAGAAATAATAGTGAGAAGACAGCGAAGTGTAGTGAGTTTTGCTGTAGGAGAAAATGTTTCCTGATAATCGATTCCCTCGACTTGAGTATAGACCTTTGCGACAAGGCGAGCTTTATAACGCTTAACTATGCCATCAGATCTGTATTTGGTTTTATAAACCCATTTACAGCCAATAGGTTTATGACCATCAGGAAGTTGAACCAAACTCCAAGTCTTATTTTGTTGCAATGCTTCTAATTTTGCATTCATTGCTTGTTGCCAATGTGGATCAAGGATAGCCTGAGCATATGACTGAGGCTCGGTATGACCTGTAATGTTGGCTAAAAAAGTACAATGGGCAGAAGAGATACGAGAGTAGGAAAGAAAGTGAGAAAGTGGATAGCGAGTACCTGGCGTTGAACTTGGCATTGTGGAAGGAGGATTGACCTGTGCTGACAGTATGTAGTCTCTATGCCATGCTGGAGGTTGCTTGGGCCGAAGGGATTGGCGCAGGGGAGGAGAGGAAGGAATGATAGAATCTGAAGAGGTTGAAATAGGTTCAACAGATTGGGCTGGAGGTGAGGATGTAAGAGGTTGGGTAGGATTGGGAGAAATATCCTCTGCAGTCGTTGGTTCAGCTTTATTGTTTACGTTGTGTCAACGTGTTTAATTCTAGATAATGATGATAAAAAGATAAAAATTAAGAAGAAGATAGGCTACAACAAATTTTTGGCAATCTGATCAAAGTTCAATAAGTTTGTATTTCATCTCCTTAGCGACACCTTCCTTAATGTTGTATCTAAAAAAGACATGAGTTGAAGCAGATTGGCTAACCACGGAAAAATTCAGAAATCACTGCAATAGATTTGGAAAGGAAACAGATGAGGAACGTGTGATGATGGCTAAGGCAATTAACCAAAATTTAGGAACTGATGCAGTTATTTACTATGATGAATTTACACATATATCGCTGTTATTTATTACTTATAACTTGTTCAGAAGGGTACACTTGATAATTGATCAAGAGAACATCTCGATTAGTGGCTTGAAGAAATGACCTTTTTTATGCAATAATATAAAGCTAATTGTCAACCAATATAAGCGTTGAAACCTACTTAAGATTTGCTTTTAAAAGTTAAAAAAATATATCAAAAAGAATTGGAATTTGGTAGGCAAAGAAGCTGCCAATGAGTCCAAATACATATATAGTATAGATTTACGCCTAGTATGTCCTCTCCTCCGACTCCGAGGCGTACTCTTTCCTTTCATCTAGCCCTGATCTCTGCTTGATTGTGCACGAACTTTATCCTATTCGAACCAATTATTGTAGTCTTTAAGAAATAAGGATTATAAGTTACATTATTATACAAAAAGTGGGAACACGAATCGTAGAAAAATTGCCAAAATTCAAAAAAAAAAAAAGGAATTACAAGTGCAAAGGAAGATAAAGAGTATCCAGTCGCAACTTTTCTGCAATTACTAAAAAGTACATTTGCACATTCATGCATCTAAGAACTTCTTGTTTATGTATATCGTCTTTGTATTGCGTTTGAGAATGTATGCCATCACGACTTTGTTATGCTAACATCTAAACGCTTGAATTAAAATTGAAATAGACATCTAAACTTTTTGAAAAAAGAAAAAAAAATTATGTACGGCAACAATTTGATCTTCAGTATGAAAAACTATTTTTGTTTATTATTTTTTACTGTTATCTACCAGGCAAATCTCGATTATCATCCTAATTTAAAAAAAAAACGCCCAATGCTAGTCTTTTTGTCTTCCTTATTAAGTAGCATCGAATGCTTAATTTTGTCTCCCTAAACTTTTCTGCCCAAGCATTATACTGACCACTTTCTCCCCATGTGGTAACACTTGCTTCCCCTTATCGGAAGTTTCAAACTTAACATTAGCCGGAGATCATCATAAGTTGCAAGAGCATAATTTTTTCATCCGAGGTATACACTTTAATTCATATCCCTTCAAGCCCTTGAAACATGGAGTATATCACACTATAATTCATATCCCCTCAAGCCCTTGAAACATGGAATATATCAGCAAGTAAAACTATCGACATAAAAAAATTCTAGATAAAGAAACATCACCAAAGGATAAAACAATAACTCTAGCATAGATTAAGATGCCAATAATAAATAAATGACAATGGTTGTGATTAAAAATTGAGAAGCTACATGCGATCCCTACTTGTTCAGCTTTTTTATGGCAACCACAATAGGTTCACTCGAATCCTATTACATACAGAGGCCTAATTATATCTTTACACACACTCCAAAAACCACCACTTCCAATTTTTGACATGCTGCTGAAATTATTAGTGGGAACTCTGAGAAAGGAAACACCCTCAAATTGTGCACTTTTTCTTTGTAGATTTCAGGTATACTCCTGAAATTGAACCCGTGGACTTTGTTTGCCCAATTTGGCAATGTATTATCAGATAACCAAAAAACAAACTCAATACACACACAACAGTTATGATAGAGTGAAGAAATTGAAACCTTCACTTAACTGGCTTGAGAAAAAGAATTCCTTGATTCATTGATAGCTCTGATTCTGTGGCTACCAAAAAATTCATTAAAAAGAACACTAACAAGTTTTTATGTGCGTAATGTAGTGAAAGAGGGTAATGCTTTGCCTTTTTCTTATTTGTCCAACCTGCAGCAAAAATAAAAATAGCTAATTTTTACTGGTTAGTCAAGTAAATTGTTTAAAACTCTTTGGTTTGTGGCAGTAAAAGAAAGTGGGAAAACAACTAAAAACATCGGGTTCAAGTTCAGAAATTTTACTTCTCATTGGCACTGTCATAGACGTAGAACTCAACTGTGGAAGAGTGCCTCTTGTACTGCTGTAAAAAATTAAAGCGAAAGAAAGAACGAAGACCACTATGTTGTGTTTTGTGCATCTTTGGCTAACAGCCAAAAAATAAGAATGCCTGCAAAATAAAGCTTCAGACTTATGAGAGAGAGAGAGAGAGAGAGAGAGAGAGAGAAGATCTGTTAGCTCCATTAGTCTTACATGGCATTCAAGAGAGTTTTGGTACATGTGATTATCTTAGCGTGCCTGCAAAACAAAGCTTCAGATTTATTAGGGTTGGGTAGCAGAGCTTTTCGGTTTTGTTTTGGAGATTAAAATTAAGCAGTGCGTGCATGAATAGAGAACCTGATGCAGTTCTGGTGGGAGTCCATCTCCAAAGCCTACTGCCGCATTGACCTCTCTCCTTCCCCAACCACCGTCTTGCTCTTTCCTTCGCCAACTCCGACCGGTCCGTCTAGTCCCTCCTCTCCTTCCACATCGCCTACTCTGCCCTCTCTTTCGGCTTCGGAGCCTACTCCTTCCCCTCCGGTAGCCCGATCTTGCCTTGCCGGCTTGAAGGCCGCCCTCCTCTCCCTATGTGCCGCTGAGACCAAGTCAGGAAGAGTTCCAATTGAAGCTTGACAGATTAAATTCTCACACATGAAGAGAACGAATATCAAATTGGAAAGAAATATTACACACACACACACCCCTACAAATTAGTCAAATGACTCGAGTGATAGTACAGTTGGTCGTCAAGCCAAATTCAAGAATGGTGTTGAAGAAGGCATAGCCGAATAAATGTGCATCTATATTTGGTGTTTCGCCGGGTTGTAAATTGTGAATTAGAACCGTCAAAGAGGAAAAGGGAAAAGCAGACTTAAAAAAACTGTAACCGGCATGAGGCGAGAGGAGTTTTAGGAGTAGTGGGGGTGATGGAAGTTTGTAGACACGGAGATCTAATTAAAATATGACACGTTGTTTTCTTTATTTACTAAAATTCATAATTCTTAAAAAATACGATTGAGAGACTGCTGTCCATCTAGGTGCTCAATTGAATCGTATTATATATAATACTAGCTAAAACCCCGTGCTATGCACGGGAGATTAGTCAAGTTATAAAACTGTGACCAAGACTATATAAACAAAAAAAGATAAGTGTTTTGCAAATAAGTACGGATGACAATTGGGCGGGTCGGATGTGGATCTTATAAGATCAATTTTATATATACCTCTACCAAACATTATTTTTCTTAAGACGTTTGTGAAAGTAGTTGAAATATACATAATCTTTGGTTGTGGTTCTCAGTTTATTTTATTACAATCAAATTTATATGTACCTTCACCATATTTGATACAAATTTGGGATGAAGTATTCCCTAAATTCTTTTCGTTACTCAAAACCTTTGGTCACTAATTTTTTTTTATAACAATAGCAAAGTCATGGACATTTTAGCAACATATTATATTTTGCTTGATATTGCCGTACGAAAAAAGCTCAATAATAACTTATCTCTATCTTTGCCAAAAGAATTCGGATGGTTGGAAACATGGTACGTATTCTGTAACGAAATAGAAATACTAAAGCGTTACTAAATTGTTATCCATCCAAGGTCATGGAGCACACATGATTTTTATAATTGGTCTGTTTTTTTCCTCCCCGTCACTCTGTCGCAGGCCCTAGCACCACCGCCCCAACCTTTCTTCACTGGCCACCATCACCAATCCCGGCTACCAGAGAAAGTGCTTCCAACTCTTGTGCTGGAAAAAGTGCTTCCATCACCAATCCCGTATGAAAAATGCGGAATGAAGCCAGCTTCTAAAGCTCCATATAGAATGGTTCCGTCATAATTGAATGGTCTTATTTTTTAGTGAACAATCGAGAGCAACCCCAGGCGATACACTTGGTTGAATAAGGCCTTTATCTTGAAGTTCTTGCAATTGAACTTTCAACTCTTTCAATTATGACGGAGCCATTCTATATGGAGCTTTACAAGCTGGACTTGTTCCTGATAATAACTCAATAACAAATTTCGATTCTCGATCAGGGGTTTGAGCTTTTATATCATCGGAGAACACATCACTGAACTCACAAACAACTAGAATGTCTTCTATTTTCTGCTCTTTCTTATCGTGATCAATTACATAACAAAGGTACCCTACTCAACCTCTAGAAAGCAACTTACGAGCATGAATAGCAGAAATACTAGGTGTTGAAGAAAACCCTTTATCCCCGACAAATTCCAGTATACCTTGTTTTGATATATCAAAAGTAACACACTTAGCATGACAATCAACAATAGCATGACGTTGAGATAGCCAGTCCATACCAAGAATGACGTCCAAATTCTGAAAGGTAAAGTATCAGATCAGCGTTAAGTCCCTTACCACACACTGTTACTAGGCATGATCTATATATGACATCACTAACTAAGGACTCTCCCATGGGTATACTCACCACAAGTTCATACGGTAAACTCTTAGGCGTCTTACCCAAATGATGCACAAAGTGCAGGGCAACATAAGAATGTAATAAACCTGGATCAATCAAAACTCGTGCCAAGTTCTGAAAAATAAAAAGTGTACCTCCAACACTTCGGCCAAATTTATCGCCTCCTCTTCTTCCAAAGCGAAAGCCCTTCCCTGAAGTCTTGGTTTTCAGGTACCTCGACCCGTGCTCATTCCCTACTTTCTATTTTGCTAAACCAGTTTTGGCCTCGAATTAGGACAGTCATTCATATGGTGATCCAAGGATCCATAGCCATAACGTTTCCCTTCCTTCCTCCAACAAGAATCAAAATTATGCCCAACCTTGCCACAATAAGAATAAGTTAATTTGTACCCTTATACTTGCTGAATTTATTGAGTTGCTGAGTTACAAGCTTGCTGCATGTTTATTTGATCATTATATGCTCCTGCTCTTTGCACTTTATTACCATTGGTGTTTAAATTCCTTCCACCTTGCCAATTTGAAAGATTTGGTCTAGTTCTACCCAACCGTGCCCATTTCCTCTGTATGTCCCCATCACTCTTCTCAATGAGCAAAGCTCTGTCTTCTCCCTCTACCAAGTATGAATCATGCCTAGCCAATGATGTGAACTTAGTTGCATATTGTTGCACCATTAGATTGACCCGCTCAAGATTCAGAAACTTTTTCAGCTTAACACTTCGAGTAATAATGTTTTTATTGAACTCAATTTTGAACAATTCCGAAGTGCAAACCATTTGAGCCATTGCCCATTTGCTGTCATTCATTTCCCACCGACAAGCAACATTGTTTTCAAGTCTAAAATTTGCGAGTAATAATTTCATTTCATTATTCAGCCCCGTGGTTTTGAAGATTCTTTCCATGTTCCTGATCCAATTTTCAGTTTTGTCTGCATCACCCTCTCCAATAAAATCTGGTGTGTGCATATTCATGAAATTCTTTAATATTTCAGGTTTACCTTGCCCTTCTAGATCACGGTTATATCCTTGGTGGTTAAGATTGTTATTTTGCTGATTCTCCATGCAAGAGACCATACGCCCTCACATGCACATCCCTCAAAGCATTGTCGGTGTCTTTTCCAGAAGAACTTACTTCTCTGTTAGCCATTCGTACCTATAATGAGGCATGAAATTAGAGAAAAATGAAGTTCAAAGATCAAGCTTAGGACTTAACTCCGAAGATCATATCCTGGCTAATAAGAAAAACTTATGCTCTGATACCATCTTAGTTGTCACGCCCCGAGAAGCAGAACATGATAATACATATTCTAACACGCTAACATTCTTTCGAAGGTAATCAGAGTGCGCTAATTGCATTCTGATATAAACCACACAATAGGTCTTTTAGACATATATTACATTCATCCATCATTACAAATCCAAACTTATACACACGTACGTATTACACTTTCATACTAGTTCCGTAACAAATAACACATATTTACATAGCACACCCCACTCTCTATTCACAAGTGCCCAAAGACTTACTATCCCTGATTCTCGGGTACAAAAGGTACTCAAAATCTTCCTTGCCAACACCCTTGTCTACCACTTCTTGATTCTCTCTAGTATCTCAAAAGTAGAGATGAAAAGGGGTTAGCCACAACTAAGTAGATGCACATATGACCAACTTAAACATAATCTTAATCATAATGAGCATGCATAAACCAAACAAAACATGCTTATCATCAACTCATGCATGGCATATGATATATTGCAGCAAACGAGCTAGAAATAACTCAAGCATAACACATATCATAATGACTCTAAGGAGACCAAATCATAAGTCGAATACTCGTTCAACTACCATCCTTTCTTGGTAAGACCTTAAATTGATCACTCAAAAAAAGAGCCGATCAAATTCAGTTTATGAGTGATAAATTTAGAGCTTACACAAGACTTACACATATTAACAGCATACGTGTCACAACGTAATGCCCATGGGAGGCTAACTTGCTAAGCAAGCTCTACATATATCCTATTTCCATATAACTCGATTTGTCTGCCTTCGACCCTTGGTCAGTACTTCGAGAGACTCACATGATATGTAGCATGCTATCATGCATAGAAAATGTTAAACATGTCAAGTATCATATAAAACATTTGTATGCATTTCTTAGCTCAATACAGTTTTAGTGAAAGCAGACCAGTTCCAAATCTAAGCCATTTAGGGTAACATACACTTCAAAGTTGAGAGTGCTATTAACTACAATGTTAAAGCACACATCTTAAGCCGGAAAGGAAGTTAGTGAATACTCAAATCCGACAAATATTGAATGAAAAATGCTTGTCTAAATATCAACACAGAATCTACCCAATATAATCAGCTTCACATTTTTTCAATTTAGGGCTATATAAACTTTGAATTAGAGCGTGATCAAAGAAAAAAAAATGTTAAAGAACACATCTTCAGCTATCCAGAAAGTTATAAAGCACTCAAATCTGATAAATATTGAATGAGATATGCAAGTTTAAAGATTAACGTAGAATATGCCCAGATTTCTCTAAACCAATTCTAACACTCCAAAAGCACATAATACACCATATATACATACCAACCATGATCAAAACCGTGCTCAAGGCTGCTCATATGTAAAGTCTTTGACAAAAAGAACTGATTAGGATGTAATACTCATCAAGAAATTCATCTTTTTTCAAGAAGAGAAAAAACTAATTTGAAATATGTAACAGTGAATTCTCCTTTTTTTTCCTTCCTTCTTCAAGCTCTCAAAAATTTTCTATAAGTACTCTATGACTAGGCAACTCCCTTCTCTCTTATCTTCTTGTTTTTATTAAAAAAATAGGAAAGGCATTAGTCAACCAAGTTTAGAGAAATCTTTTGAGATTTCTCCCTAGAGAATTTAGTGTTTCAAGGTATTAGACCCCTTCCAAGTCTTACCAATAACAACCTGACAACCCAAATCAATTTCTAGACTTAACAAGCTTCATTAGGACTAGTTAACCTAGATTAATAACTAAGTAATCACAATTAGCTTAATCAAGATTAAGGCAAACTAATCAAGCTTAGTCACTAACTAATCACGATTAACCTTGACTAATCTAGATTAGCATAATCACGATGGGGCTCATCTAATCATGCTTAGGAATAGTTAATCATGCTTAGGACCAACTAATCAGGATTAAGAATAAGCTAATCCACCAACTTAAGGTGCTTCTATGCCAACACAAGCATACAACTTGTTCTAAATAAATAGGTCACAAAAAAAAAAGTTACGGACTCTTAAAGTTACTGTAAAGATCTACAACAAAAAGATTATGAATCAAAGTCAATAATCAAAAGTACAAAGAACTATTTAGTGTAACGATCAAGAATGTAATTAAGGTTCTAAATAATCAATAGATATCTTTAAACAATATATCAGTTGATGAACGGATCGATAATTAGAATTCAGATGGGGTAAATGCGTGAGAAAACCCTTACCTCAATTGCGCAAATCAATTCCAAGTCTTGATCTCCTCAAACAAAATCATATCAAAACCCTAATTTAATAACACCCAAAATTTCAATTAGACTCCATCAATCACAATAGATTATGTGTTTCTTATCACAAACCTCAATCTCAATATCAAATTAAGCTCTTACCTCAATGTATTGACAAAAATCTCAAGAGTGTCTTTCCTAGAGATTCTTTGGAGGCTAGTCTGAAGTTTCTTATGCTCCTAGGAATTATGATGTACATAAATCATTAGCCTAAAAGGAATGTAATTATATTCTTAAAATAATAAGAATTGCAAAATACTCATTATGTCCCATATTCCACTAACTTTATAAATGGGTAAAACTAAAGCCCAAATTTAAATTTGGTCATTTAATCCCAAAAGTATAACCTACTTTCATGGAAGAAATTTTAAATAGGCCCACTATGTAATTCAAAGTCATAATACATTCTAATTCGTACTTACACAAGTATCCTAAAAAAAAATCTGGGGTGTTACACTATCGCCTCAAGATTGTGGTTATTGTTGAATCGGATTCGGTACTCCTTACCGCTGGTTGAACGAATTCTATGTCATTAAAGTTGTAATTGCGTTATAGTGTTTAGAATCGTAACAATCAGCTCTGGGTTTCGTTATTCCCCCTATTAGGAAGAGGTGCCCTTCTAAAATCAAAAACCTCCATACAGTATAATGCCTAGTCTAGAGATTGTCTAGTAAGGTCTTTCCAATACCGAGAAAATCCCTGCTCACTTTATGTAAGTCTGTTGGAATCTCATCTATCGGGGACCTCTAGACCCTCTCTACCATCTCCACTGTCAGTGCTCCAAGTGTGGACCATAAGTATACAATAAACAGTTATCCGGGTTATACCAACATGGGTCTAAAGAACATCACAATAACCAGTCAAAGGCAGACTTCTTAACTCTACCATCATCTCCCACTCTCATTAATCGAAATACAATTCTACAGAATCAAGTTACCTATACTCTGTGGTCCCATGCCTATAAGATCGTACACTTATACTATTAATACCATAAGGCCAAACTGCTCTGATACCAACTGTACTACCCCAAAAATTTGAAGCTCTGTCGCCCAGAACCTTCAGAACGTTAACCTACCGGATCATATCAAACCTGTCAGATCTTGTTTGCTAACACATACTTCAAGACATTTAATCCTATGATGCCAGGAAAAGTGGGTTCGTATCTATGTGGAGGTGCCACAAAGGCTGCAGTCCGGGTCAGCTTCCAAGTATGCAAAGTGAGAGACAGCAAGGATGGTGTAAGGGCTGAGAGCAAGGCTCCCCAGTCAGGCCGCAAAGGCTGGCAGCGCTGCGCAGACAGGGCGACGATGAACAGGGCTGGCAGTCAACAGTCCAAGTCAAGCTCCAAGTCAGGGGTGCAGCGTTAGGGGTCCGATGTCAGAAGTCCAAATGTGTTTGTCTTACTAGAATTTAAGAGAGAATAGGTTTTTAGAGAGAGAAAGTGAAAATTTCAAATAAGAGAGAGCTCCCTTAATGAGTTCTAGAGTCTAATATTTAAAGGCAAAAATGTGCATGTGTCATCAGCTGACACTTGTCGTCCCATGGGAGTGACACGTCACTAGGGGTCCCAAAGTACTGATTCACAATTGGACTGCCGGTCCCCGAGTTTGTTCTGCCCTGCCTTTGCAGCATCTCTCTGCCTGTTTGAGAAGACTGACCACACCGCGGTAGCATGATCAGAGTAGCCCGTTGCCCCAGCCACCGGTCCAGGCCCTTACTGAATCCCACAACGTGCGTCAAGAGATGTGTAGAGAACCTGACAGCTGTGAGGGTTGCCCCTGTAGCCAACTGCCAGGCAGACTAGGCGTGATGCCCTCCAAGGACCTATTCCAGTCCCAGAGTGACCCGTGGGTCATTGTCCTAGTGGTGTCGACCATCAAGGGTAACATGAGTGGACATGGTCGCAGCTCAGTGCCTAGTCTCATGCAAGTCACCTCGGACAGTGATAGCTTTGTGGTAACGGGCCTATCCCATTACGAAGGGTCCTCGTGCCGGAGCACTACGAGCGAAGCCCACCCGTGATAATGACGACGATGGCTTTGTGGTAACGAGCCCTTCCGCTGCGAGGGGTCCTCGTGCCAGAGCCCCCTGTGATTATGATAGTGATGGCTTTGTGGTAACGAGCCCATCCCGTGGCAGCGATGACTTTGTGGTAACGAGTCCATCTCGCTGCGAGGGGTCCTTGTGCTGGAGCCCCCCGTGATTATGATGGCGATGGCTCTGTGGTAACGAGCCCATCCCATGATGATGACAGTGATGGCTTTTGTGGTAACAAGCCCATCCAGCTGCGAGGGGTCCTCGTGCCACAGTCCCCCGTGATAATGACGGCACGAGGACCCCTCACAGTGGGATGGACTCGTTACCACAAAGTCATCGCCGCCACGGGATGGGCTCGTTACCACAAAGCCATCACTGTCATAATCACATGGGGCTCCAGCACGAGGACCCCTCGAAGCGGGATGGGCTCGTTACCATAAAGCCATCGCCATCATCATCACGGGGGGCTCCTCTCATAGTGCTTCGGCACGAGGACCTTTCGCAGCAGGATAGGCTCGTTACCACAAAGCTATCACTGTCTGGGGTGACTTGCATGACACTAGACACTGAGCTGCGACCATGTGCACTCATGCTACCGTTGATCGTCGACACCACCAGGACAATGACCCACGGGTCACTCTGGGATCGGAGCAGGTCCATGGAGGGCATCGTGCCTAGTTCACCTGACAGTTGGCTACAGGGGCAACCCTCACAGCTGTCAGGTTCTCTGCACATCTCTTGACGCACCTTGTGGGATTCAGTAAGGGAGTGGACCGGTGGCTGGGGTAATGGGCTACTCTGATCATCCTACCGTGGTGTGGTCAGTCTTCTCAGACAGGCAGAGAGATGCTGCAAGGGCAGGGCAGCATGAACTCGGGGATCGACACTCCAATGGAGAATCGGTACTTTGGGACCCCTAGTGACATGTGACTCCTAGGGGACGACATGTGGCACTTTATGACATAAGCACACTATTCCTATAAGTAGTGAACTTTATGACTCAAAAAAGGATTTTTGCTTATTTCTCACAAAATTACTTTCTCACTCTAGAATTTGAGAGCTCTTGGATTCTAGAGAGAGAAACACAAAATTGGACATAACTTTGGACCGTGACTTTGGACCGTAACATTGGACCCCGACTCGAACCCTGACTTGGACTGTCAACTATCGGCCCTGTTCATCTCAGCCTTGCCTTAGCAGCACTGCCACTCCTCACGACCTGTCTGGGAAGCCTTGCTCTCTGCCCTTACTCTGCCCTCATTGTCTCTCACTTTGCATACTTGGAAGCTGACTCAGACTGCAGCCTTTGTGGCACCTCCACATAGGTACGAACCCACTTTCCTTGGCATCATCCTATATCAACTCAAATTCTTCACATACAATATTACAAAACTGCTTAAACTTGAACTATCAAGACCTAGGTTCTTTACAAACTCGAGTCCTTGTGAAACGAGTTGACAATACCGACCCACGGAGGGGTCTTACTATACAACAGTGGTGGGCTCACCAGAATCTCACATAGACTCTAACCCATTATAGAGTGTGCTACAACTGATCATCACTTGTAGAAGGTGTAGGTCCCTAAGCACACCTAGAGGGGGTGAATAGGTGTTTTACAACTTTGAGTATAAATTAAAAAATGAGATTACACAGTAATGACAAATACAATAATAAATTCAACACAGAAATTTATACTAATTCGGCCCCACCAACCTACGTCCAGTGCTCGAGCACTCCACACAAGGGAGACCTACTCGAACGTTTCACTAAACCAGCTAGCTTCGGGTGTTAGCTCAAACCGCAGTACAATTTTCAAAACCCTTCCAAGGTTTCTAACAGTTTACAAATGAAAAGAGATTTACAATTTGAATACAACAAATAAGCTTCTTCTTGAGCGGATGTTACAATGAATAATCTAAGACTAAGCCTTCTTAGGTGGGAAGATCTATATTCTTTCAAGAACCAAACCAAGAAGCTTACAACGAACTATCTCGAAGATGAACTCACTCAATAGAGAATTGATGATAATGAGAGATCAAGATGAGAAAGTGTTTTGAGATGAGTTTTAGAGAGTATTGAAAGAGATTCGCGAGAGAAGTGTATTAAATGCTCTCAAGGATCCCTTTTTATACTGGTAAGGAAAATGAACCGTTAGGAAGGGAAAGCCTAAAAAATGGTTCGACTAAAACATAAGTTTGATTCGACTGAAAGTACTATAATGAGAAAACGGTTGACTAATAACTTAGTAAGGAAAGATGATTAAAAACACTGATGAATAGAGTCGACTGAAAATGCTGTTTTCATTCGACGAAAAACTTTTGCTTCGACTAAAAAGTTTGGCTTCGACTAAAAAGTTTTGGCTTCGACTAAAAACTTTTGCTTCGACTAAAAAGTTTGGCTTCGACTAAAAACCTTTGGCTTCGACTAAAAAGTTTGGCTTCGATTAAAAACTTTTGGCTTCGACTAAAAACTTTTGGCTTTGGTTCTTTACTTGAATTTCTATGAGATCTTTTAAGAAGGACTTAGAAATGCTAACATGGATAAAATAGACTTCAGGTTCTTGCATCTTCAATGTAGTCCGATTCTTTGAATCCCAAATCCAAGTCTGAGTTCAAGCTTTGTTCAAGGCATGATCTTGTCTATGTTTGATTAAAATAAATCCTGAAATGTTTATCTTAATAATGTTGTCAGATTAATGTTAGAGATAATAAATTTGGAATCATCAAAATTGATAAGTCAACAATCTCCCCCTTTTTGTTGATGACAACATTAGTTTAAACAATTCTATAAACATACTCCCCCTTGATTAGTTAACATTCAAACAAAGTAATAACTAAAGGATCATCTTTTAATATTCAGCAAAAAAAATGTTAAAGATGCGTACAAAGAATGATCAATAATTAATCATTCTCCCCCTTTGTCAAATCAAAAAGAGGGGCAACTAATGCAACAAAAGGAATAAATAAAAAAATCTAGGGCTGACGGCGGCGAGCACCTTGTGCAGAGGAAGATGGATCAAAAGTCGGTGGAGCAGATCGACGAGCACCTTATGTAGAAAAAGATGGATCAGCAGGCGGCGGAGCGGTTATGGGTACTTTAACGACTTCGACGACATAAAGAGAATGCGGCATCGAAGGGTTGTACGGGAGATGCGGGTTGAAGAACCATTCTTCCCCTCTCGCCACGTTAAAGCCATGAGCCTGATTGAAAATCTGATGTGCTAGGTAGCGGTTTTGTTCAGTCAAAATGCTCATAGTGAGATAGGCCTGGCGACAATGAGCCTGAAGGGCAACTTCCTACTATCAATGAAGATCATTCTACATCCGAGTCAAACTCTCCAGGAGTGGAGTATGGTTGAGAGGAAGAGAGGAAAGGTCAGAGGTGAAGTCGTTAAGATGAGTGTGAAAGTCTATTTGGTTTGATAGAAGTTGGGCTGAGGAGTGTTGAACTGACTACTGAAGGGCAGCAAGCTCATGAAGGAGGGCAGAGTGGTTGGCTGCAACAGAGGCAGCAAGGGTGGTTTGCGATTCAAGTATTAACTAAATCAAAGTAGAGAGACGAGAAAGGGTCTCAGAGAGGTCGGAGTTGTCGGTGGATAGGAACTCATCAAAATTAAGATTTGAGAAGTCATTAAGCAAACTAAAGAAGGGATTAGAAGGGTGAGGAAGGGTGGGCAGAGGTGGTACCGAGGAGGAATGGTCAGAAGGAGGGAAGGGGATAGAGGGAGATGTGTCAGTAAGCACAGCAGAGGGGTATGAACTGAGAAGAAGGAGGTGGTGGGGGGAGAACAAACGGGGAAGGATCAGAAGGTGTGGGTGAGGGAACTACAAGAGTAGGGGAGGGAACAGGAGTAGAGGCAGGAGCAGGAGCGAGTGCAGGAGCAGAAGCGGGAGTGAGAGCCGGAATGGACCTGGTATGGGAGGGGTCGGTAACAATGATGCACTCAAGAGTGACAGTGTTAGTGGTGAGGTCAATGCGAATGGCGAAGCCCGCACGACGAAGAGAAGTTTCATCAAGAATATGGTCATTCGGAAGAGATATACATTCCGAGATAGATGTAGGAAGAGGGACGTGAAAATATTTAAAAATGCAGGTTAAAAGTAGACCGAAAGGAAGATTAGTAGAGGATTTGTTTTTTCGGGCATCCATTTCCAGCATGATAATGCCCGCAATGTTTAAGGGAGAACCCCAAATGATGTGGGTGAGAAGAATGATGTCAAGATATGAGAAAGTAGCAAAAGAGTCGGCACGGCCCGAGAGGTTATAACTGAGAATGAAGTGGAGGACACAATGAAGAGGAGAAAGGTCACCTAAACTAGGTTTGCGGGGTCGATAGATGGACGGGTCTCCTGGTTTGTGTTTGTTGCAGTGGGGTAAAGGGGCTAAAGGTGCACCACGTGTTTCCAGGGAAAATAATGGTAGAGGATTGATTTTTAAAACCAAGAATTTGGGCTAAGGTGGAGGCATCGAGACTGATGTGGACTTCATTAACATATGTGGTCAAAAAGGCAGATGACAGAGCATTAAAATGCATGTTCAAATAGAACATTCGAACAAGACTAGGGTAGTAAACTGAAGGGGTAGAGAGAAGGGAGGGACATCCCATTCGGTCAAAGAGACTAGTAAGACCAAGTTGAGTCATTAGGTTGACATCACTTGGACGTCTAGGGACGACCTCCCGATTTACGAAATTTGTATAGTAGTTAATTTGGTCGTCGGCTAACTCAAAAAAAATGGGGAATGTGAAGTATTGCGGTAGACCAAATATAGGGGCAGGTTGGTGGCGGGCAGGTTGGAGGAGAAGCAGAGGAATAAGAGGCAGCAAGAGGAGGAGGAGGAGGAGGATTAACAATACCTGAAGAAGACGAAGCAGCAGACGTTCGTTGAGCGGGTACAAAGGACGATGATCTTGCAGTACAAAGGATACATTATCGATAGATATGGAACCGATGTCAATTTTACCTTTACCGATGATCTTTCCATTTGAGTTATCTCCAAAGGTAACAAGTCCTCCATTCTTCGGAGTGATGTGAGAGAATAGTGAGCGATCACCAGTCATATGCCTTGAACATCCGCTGTCGAGAATCCATTTGTTGGAATCTACCCTTGCTTTCAAGCATACCTACAACAGATTCTGATTTCGTTCCTTTAGGTACCCACACTTTCTTGGGTCCTGGAAGATTAGATAAACAAAATTTTGGTACCCAAACTTTTTTCATTTTATTTTTTGTAATAGAAAAGAATGACTGATTTTTGACAGCATTAAGAGGACAATTTTTAACTAAGTGTCCTTTCTTGTTACATACTGTACAGAGTGTGAATGGTGAGCAGAAAGCTAAAGTTTTGTTAAAGAAATTTTTGTAATCATTTTGCTTCTTTGAAGGATTGTAGCCGATTCCACTTTTCTCAAAAACACATATTTGTCTTCCCAAAAGAATATACAAGTTCTCTCTTCCTTGGGTAAATTTTGAAAGAGTAAAATTTAGATCTTCAATCTCCTTTTCTAAATTCAATTTTTGTGTAGAAATTTCTTCCAACTGAGATTTTAAAGATGTTTTCAACTGGAACTTTTACTCCTCTGAGAGATTGGATTTCAGAAGACAAAAGAGAATTTCCCTTCTTAGAAGCATTCAGATTATTTTCTAAAGAAAAATTTTCAGAAATATAAAGTTCAACATTTTCTTGCAAATCTTCCTTTTTACCTTCCAACTCTTCAATAGTATTTATCAAAGAAAGAGCCTTATTTTTTAGATTAGCATTTTAAATTTTAACTTTTCATGATTTTCACTGAGTTCGAGAAAAGCTGACTTAAGTTCCTTATAATCAAGATTTTTAGAGATTACCTTATCGGAGTTATCATCCTTCGCCATGACGCAAAGTTGAGCTACGTCATCATCTTCGCTAGTTTCTTTGTCACTTTCATCAGAGTCATTCCAAGTCAGCAGAGCTTTCCTGGACTTGAACTTCTTTTCTTTGAAGTCTTAACTGTTGCCGCTTGTAGTCTTGTTCTTGAGTTGCGGATAGTATTTTTTTATGTGCCCAGTTCTGCCGCATTCATTGCAAGCATCAGCATTTTCCTTTACATTCCAATCACTATTATTTCTCTAATGTGATTGGTTTGTAGGATTTCTCCTGATCTTCCCATCTCGCTTCAATTTTATCCCAATGGAGGAGATGGTGGTGGGCAGGGGGGGTAATTACCCCTAATTCGATTAAAATCTCCTAACATCATAGGGATACACTAGATTACGTGAATTAACGCGGCGATCCTAAGCAAGTCTTTGCATCAAGGATCAATCCCAATTTCAGGAATTAAATCACAATATTAATAAAGCCAAAAACTCTCTACCTTAATTGGGTTATAAGCCCAATTGACTGGACTAAGTAACTAGACTGGTTTTACCAACCAACTGGACCAAATTATTGACTGGAATGGACTATAATCAGACTAACCTATGACCATGACTGGAGTGGACCATCCATGAGATTTAACTTAAGTAAATTATGCTCATTATAAATTACCAAGCCTAGAACCATAATCATAATAAACATAATCAACCAACCCAATAGAATATATATATATATATATATATATATATATATAATAATAATAATAAGTCTACAAAAATATAATGTCTACAAAGTCCCTAGGTGAGGGAGCTCGCCCATGAGTGATCATCACCGCAAGCAACATATTTTTGTAGCAAAAACATGGAAAAAAAAACCAAAGAAATAGACTTGAAACTTCACACATATATGAGGCCAAACCTTTTTAAGGCTTCCGGCATATCCCAGAAGAAAGGAAACAGACCAACGTAGTTCAAATTACTCGAAGTCGTACCCGACATTTACATTGATTGTTTGTCAAGCAATATCAAGAGGGTAATGAGGTTGAAACTTATCTAGACATGGAGCCAACATTAACAACGAGTGGCGCATCCCTAGAAACTGTAGCCAACAGTAACATCGATTCGACATCTAGGAATATTGAAAAGAACTTGTGCCTAATAGCCGGAGCCAACAATAACAACGATTAGTCTAGGCGCAAGGCGTACGCTTAGATGTTGGAGCCACAATATCGATTTTGATGGTCGTCTAGGGTACTAAAAAGTCATTTCTAAGAGTCAGAGCCAATAGTAAGAACGATTTGTCACTTAAACGTGAGAAAAGAAATATATCTAGATGCCGGAGCCACAAATGAATTTGGATGGTCGTCTAGACGTACTGGATATCAACTTTGCCTAGTGGTGGAGCCACCATATCAATTTTGATGGTTGCAAGACAAAGTATGCCCCTTGAAACCGGAGCCACCAAATCGATATGAAAAGTCGACTAGGAGTATGAAAAACTCATCACCTAAGAGTCAGAGCCAACATCAACAATGATTGGTCGCTGTTGCTGCTAAAAATATGTCCCGCGTACGTTGCGGAACCCGAGCCTGGACCGATGATCTGCAAGACAGAAAACGAGTGACCGCCGGGTAGGGTTCCCAGCGGAGAACTCTCCGATGCTTAAGTCAGAGCGCAGCTACATGATAATGACTCTGAAAAAGCATGAATGTGTGTAGTTGTCCTTATACCTGGGGGGGTAGACCCCTTTATATAGCGATAGGAAGAAGAGCCCTAGTAAGACTGGGCCGTAGGCTAGATGTGTTAGGCTCGCATTAGGATCCTTGAGGATCACGTCATGATCTCTGATAAGATAACTATCAGTCTTCCAGTTCAACTAGGATTGCCGGTATTCCCTAATTATTGAGAGTTATATTTGAGGTATATCATATGCCCCCCACTTCCTTAGCCAAAATGTTTGGCTGAGGAAGTTTATACCTGGTGTCTTGAGACACACGTCAGATTTGTAAGGGATTCTCCATCCGCTTGTAGGGGTAATAATATTTCTCTACTCCATGTGCTCAGACCGAAGCTCTTGGGAGCTTAAGCCTTGAAACTTTGCCCGAGTAGGATGCTAGAACTCTAGCTCTTGAGAGCTAGGTCTTTCGAATGTTGCCTAAGTAGGATACTCGGAATCATCTTTGGGAAGATGAATCATGGGATCTCAGGATCCATTAGAGGTTGTGCCCCACGTTAGCCTCTCTAGAGAGAGGACACATAGCTGTGCATGCAAGTTATTGCATGTGCTAAGTGTTTGAATGTCCCCTTGAGGGGTCACCTCTCCTGTGGAGGGTGTTTGTTTTGTGCAAGTGTGTGTTCTTTAGCTTGAGCTGACCACATCATGCTTGCGTTTTACTTTGACGCGAACCCTTATCGTCAGCTAAGGGCTGGCAAAGAAGCCTCGCACTCACGCTCGGCCAGGTTTCGAATTAACAAAACAGGGTAGGGTGACGAACTCCCACTTGGTTTTGCCGTTTCACGGGTTAGAACTATAGTTAAACCGTTCGGATAGAACTTGAGCTCTATCCTGTCACCCTTGAGGGTGTTACCCTTGAGGGTGTTCGTCCCTTGAGGAACCGCCCTAGAGGGCTAGTGGAACGTAGAGTTCAGATAAGCACCCTTGAGGGCTAATGGAGCACATATCTCATGTAAATACCCTCGGAGGGTTGACGAAACTTAGAATTCTCGTACATGCCCTTGAGGGAGTATGAAGCGTGTAGCTCATGTAAATGCCCTGGGGGGCTGGACAGAACTTAGAGTTCTCACCATAGGTGCCCTTGGGGGCAGATGGAGCGCAAAGTGCTCTGATTCACCTGTTGCATTGGTAGCATGCGCTGGTGTGAATGTTTGATCGTTGATAGTCGGTCACTGTATGACCGGATATATAATTCCGAGCTCGGCGGCAGGATACTGCTACAAAAACCCTTAAGTTGCCGGGTGCTGTGAATTTGTTCCTTGCTTGTGAAGTGGTTTTTGTGTCATTGTTGATGCTTAGTATCGCAGTTTAAGCCCTTGCAACAAGAAAAAGTACGTGACTGAAAAAATAGCTTTTGAAGTAATAAAGCATATAAAGTGCAACTATGTTTTTAACACAGAATTAATAGCGATGTTCAGACACCACGACCCCATTAGGGTTTTGTCGGTTAGCCGAGAGGGTGCTCTACATTGCGTGCCATATGTGAGCTTAAAAAATCATTGCAGTCGGTAAGACACGACATGTAGTATATTCGCATCAATTGACGCGACTGAACAATGCTAGACCAAAAATTAAATAGGTCTACGTAATATAGGAGTGCACAGGAGAAGCAACCTTTGGAGGCTTGCTAGCGCCTTAAATCGTAGTCACTTAATTATTTTTAACGACAAACATGCGATGAAGTATACGCCATTTTAAAAGAACGTACGGCATATGTTAAATGAATAAGACCACGTGGTCTTTAAACCTAAATGGGCTTTTCCATGGGTTATAAGCTTAATACTTTAAAAGTATTTGGCCTCAGTAGAATAAATAAGACCCTGTGGGTCCAGATGTAAATATGCATTTTTGTGGGGTAAAAACATAATTTGCTTATACAAAGAAAGAAGTGACCTGATGATTTGTTCTGGCCCGAGCCCTCTTTCACGAAAAGGAGCAGTTGTTGCGTTGCTGGAGTGCTACCGCCACTGGAGCCACCATCGGCAGTCAGCGGTAGATCTGGCCGCTTCTTTTTCAGGACATCAATTGATGACAAGGCCCTTTGCTCGGTGATCGCCATGGTGAAAACTCAGCGTGCCAGGTGAAGGCGGTGCGGCCGATAGTGGGCCGTAGCTATGGTGACAGATCGTCGCTTGATGGTGACGGTTGTACTTGCTCCAGCAGTTTCACGACAGCGGTGGCCATTTGTGGTGCCACGACTTCAGTGGTGACGTGTTTCAGTAGAGTGCGGCTGTGCGCATCATCGACAGGTCAGTGGTGGTCGGCAAGGTCGATCCCGATCATTAGGTGGTGCGTACCTAGCCAAAGAGAGGATCCCGTGATTGGGTCTATACCAAAGGCGGCGTTGCGCTCGGATCTAAACCAACGGGTGGCGTCCAAATTTTAGGGTGGCGCTGTAGTGAGGGGTCACCATGGCAGGGCGACGACAACGGTGCTATTCCCATGGCCGCGGTGGCGTAGATCTGTAGCAAGGGTGGCCGAGGTGGCGCCATTATTGTCTGTGGGGTGGCATCTGTCCCCTTACCGGCGGCGGTGACGATGGAACCCTTTGGCAGCTCGATTCCGACGATTGTGCCGATTTTTGCGGTGGCAGTGACGATGTCGACTTGTGTAGCAGTCGCCTGGAGGCGTCGCTACTGCCGATCATGGTGGACGGCACGGTGAGGCCGCCACTTTACCGTACCGGTGCACAGCGGCGGCAATCTCTCTTCTTCTTTCATCTTTTATTTTTTTGGGTTGTCGTTGTATCTACTCCGGCAACTTCACGCTGGCGATTTGTGACGCCGGAGAACGAAGTGGTTGCGCCGGTGAGGATCTTTATTGAGGTGGTTGCGCCGGTGGCGGCGCTGCTACTGGTGCTTATTTTCCTTTTGCTGGACTTTTTTCCCGGAGGTGCTGTCAGTGGCTTGCGGCACCTTGCTGGTTCTCTTTGCTGCTCTGGTAGCTTTGCAACGACCGGAGATGGTGACGTCCTGACCTTGTTTTTTATTGTGCATGCATGGGCCTGCCGTGTAGGCAATGCTGATGGTGGCGGCGTTATTGTTTACGGTGTTGACCATGGGGGCAAAGTGATTACGTTTTCTTGAGGTCAATCGGCTAGGCTAGCGGGTCCCACGGATGGCGCCAAAAATGTTGCTACTAAAAATATTTCCCGCGTACGTTGCGGAACTCAAGCCTAGACCGATGATCTGCAAGACAGAAAACGAGTGACCGCCGGGTGGGGTTCCCGGCGGAGAACTCTCCGATGCTTAAGTCAGAGAGCAGCTACATGATAATGACTCTGAAAAAGCATGAATGTGTGTAGTTGTCCTTATACCGGGGGGGTAGACCCCTTTATATAGAGGTAGGAAGAAGAGCCCTAGTAAGACTGGGCCGTAAGCTAGATGTGTTAGGATCGCATTAGGATCCTTGAGGATCACGTCATGATATCTGATAAGATAACTATCAGTCTTCCAGTTCAACTAGGATTGCCGGTATTTCCCAATTATTAAGAGTTATATTTGAAGTATATCAGTCGTTAAGGCAATTTAGGGGATCAATATGACTAGAAGCCGACGACCGCCGACGACGACGACGACGACGACGACGGCGGTAATTAGAATCGGTTGTCTAGATGCACCCCAAAGAGATAGTGGGGGAATCCCTGGGAATAAGTCAACAGTCGGGGAGTTGCCGACTGTCAAGTGACAGGACCCGGGTAAGCTAACTCGCTTCTAGAGTCAAGGCACATTCCTTTTCTATTTTTTTCTAATTTTATTTTACAGGCCGGTTTACTCTGTGTACCGGATGGTTTTCGCTGACATCTTTAATGAAACATTTGAATCCTGGAAACCAGGTGGTTGATCAGGTATCAAAACAACCAAGGAAAACCGGTTGGTTCTCCTGTCTACAAATTCCCAACTTAGAAGCACGATTAGGGTTCATTTAACCCCTAAATTTTCTATTCTCTCGATCTTCCCCAAATTCAAACCAAATAACAAGCCCTAGGATTCCTAATCCTCCTCGAATTGGGCTAAATCAAGCAAGAATCATCTTCCTTCTTCTGTTAGTCCTTCAAGTATAAATTCTAGAGCATTTCACCATTATTTAAACGACCCAATTCTTCAGATAGGCCCTAAACTACGCCTTAAGCCGTAAAGGAGATTCAGAAAATGAGGAGAAGGCATGGAGGTAGTCCTCAAATTAGAGGGTATCACAATTAGGTCCCACCACCTACACGGATGACCAGATGGTTTTGGTGCGGATTTAGTCACTCATCTGAGCAATATCTTCTTAACCTAACAGGTAAGCATTCTCCCCTCTTGCTTTCAATTTTAAATCGATGGCAGTGCACAGTTAGAGCACCCTTATCGCGCATTATCCATGGTTAATGGCTATTCATTCAAGCTTATGACTTCATTGATACTTGCAAAAGGGAAATCCTTCACATGATCGACTCACTCGTTGAATACGCACAAAATTTGCTAAAAGTTCGAACAAAAAATCTGGACTCAGACCCAGCGCTCACTGTATATCTGTAAGTATGCTTGAACGAATGAGAATTGGATTGAAATTCCCTCTTCTGCACTTTCTATGTGTAGATCCTCCCTAAGAATATCAAGCTTAGGGGATCCCCACTACCTTGTGATTGATTGGTGGGTAAGAGTGCCCGAGGTAGTGCGGGTTAAGTTAGCAGCCACGAGATTTTTGTTTGTTTTGGAACGGGTTACACACATTTAGGCTGCTCCTAAGCTTGGCTGAGCGTTAGTAGGATTCCACCAACACTTCTTATTTGCCATTTTCGGAGGTAACCTTTACCCCTTATGATTTTGCAAACATCACTTGCATACGGGTGAGGGGTTGGCCAATACCTTGGGCATACGACCTTGACTAAGAACGGTCTCGTACAAAGATTGTTATCGTCTATGCCGGCCTTCAAGAAAGGCGATTGATTTTGCTTGCTACTCCTTGGAGCGCATTAGTGAGGTATGAATTTGGAGGCAGCCGGTGAGGTGGCCGTAAATCAATATGTCTAGGGGTTCCTTTTGTACTTGCTCGGGGAGGCTCTCTTTAGCAACAGAGACGACTTCGTACAACTATGGTGCTTGAGGGCGTTGGAGAATTTCAGCTAGTTATATGAGTATAACTGGGGGAGGGGGGCATTCTGTGCTGCATATCTCTATTACTCCATGGGCTCCGTGTCACGACTCTGATCTTCCAGCTTCATGGGGTATGGGGTATGTTCTAGTTCGACCCTTTTGTCTTTACTTGCTTAAAAGGTTTCTTAGCCCCATACTAATTAATGTCACTTCTCTTTCTACAGGTGTGCGCCTATGAGGTCTTACAGTTGCATCCGTCGGCTTTGGATGAAAGATCTGAGGGGACGGAGCGGGCCATTTGCCAGTAGAATAGCAGGGTGGAGCGTGCAGGCTTGGCCGTAGAGGTCTACCGTTGGTGCCTAAAAACTACACCAAGCGACTGGTACAGTTCTTGACTCTTGATTTTCTTGCCTTCCCTTGACAAATATATCTAACACTTTTTTACTCTCTTTCGCAACTCAGGACTCGCTTGCTAAGTGGAGAATCGAGGCACTCTATGCCGATAAGCTGAGGCCTATAAGGAGTCAGGCAATACTGGTAGGAATTTCTCATGAGAAGTTTCATCTAGGTGAGCGGGTGCTACCCAAACCACTCGAGGTGAGACTCATATCCCTGCCACCCTGCTTACAGAGATGTATATGATAGGCTTTTTAGATCGGGAAGAGTGTAGCGATTTGCTGGGAGGGATACTGGTGAACAGTCTCCGGTGGCTGAACGATCTTTAGACTTGTACGGCGTTAGCTCAGGAAGACGCAGCACCTGCTTTGACAATGTAGTGGGCGAGACGTGGATGGGGTGAGAGGACGGAGAGTGAGGACATCGAGGAAGATGATGCGGAGGAGAACTTGAGTGGCATCATGTTTCCACTGCGGACAGTGAGTTCCGCTGCAAGTGGTGAGTGCATTACAGCCGCCACCGGCACCCCCTCGAAGCACGGAAGGCATCCAGATTCAAAAGGCTACCTTGGGAGGTCCCGCCACCGATTCCAAGGATAACGTGAGGACGAAGATAACACTCTGGCACCGACGACACCTTCACCTCGATGGATCCAGAGCCGTATAGGAAGAGATTGAGAGGAGGAAGATAGAGGGATCTTAGCCCTAGGATAGAATTAATATATTTCTTACATTGTAAATAGGAGTATAAGAATGATATTTGGTATAGGTTTGAGAATACGTACAGGGATAGCCGTATACGTACATTGCAAAATTTTCTCTCTTAGTGCAAACCGGTCGGTTGGCCAAAGGACATGCTTTTTGCATCAACTGACCGGCTGATTTACCACGAGGCTAACATGTCAGTTAACAAAGGGCAACCTTTTTGCACTGGCTTAATAGACGATTTGAATTGGACATTATCGGTACGCTTAGTTGAAGACTCAACAGTTTATTCCGCTAAAATTTGGCTTTAAAAGCATACACCTTATAGGGTTTCTTTCTCTTTGTATCAGGGCTGCATCCTCTATAAATATTGCGCTTTAGCGTGCGACTTTCACGTGGAATTCCAATGGCCGAGGCTGGGGATGATCCTACAGTTTTTGAGGTCCAATTCTGCTTATTTGCTAACTCTTTTCACAAGCTAGAACTCATTCATCTGGGCGGTTGCTTCCGGTTAGAGGCTATCATAGGTCTGTGCTCTATGCAAAGATATATTGGTGGCGGCTTACAAATTCTGGTTTCTCCAAGACCATATCTTTTGGTTCAGCCTCGACGAACTATGTTCGGCGTACGAGGAACTTTTAGCCCTAATGGATCTTTCGACTGAACTACCCATTGATGTGCCCATTAAACGGATATCACGTGCCACTTATGCGTCTTCTTGAGATAACTTTGGGGCTGCCAAGTCTTTCATCTCAGGTAATCACGTCCTTCTTACTTCGGTCATGGAATATACCTATGATGAATTGGATGATATACCAACGGTAGAGTTGTAGCCTTGGCCTTACATCTTACTACCAAAGTTCTTACCATTACGGGCAACATAATAGCTGATGTGCAATTGGCAGACATTCTACTTAAGTAACTCTGGAGAAGGAGCGGTTGGCTATTGAAGGAAATGACAAGAGGAAATTCTTGTTGACTGTTTTCTTAGGGTAGATGACCTTCCATATGGGAAGAGGAGAGGACATTGGTGGCATAGTAGTAGACAAATTTCATCCTTGATTGCCGATAGGACTTCGAAGTGTTTTCATCATTTTTTTTGTGCCCTAACTTTTTCCTAGCGGGCTCTTTTTCTTTCTCTTTTTTTGTGCCCTGATTTTTTCCCAGGCCGCCCTTTCAAGGGGTTTTAACCTAGCAGGCTCTCCCCCCCTTTTTTTTCTACCAAGAAAGTAATCGAAGTAATTTTAGTGGAATAAAAGGTGCTATGCAATTTCTCTAGGGAGGATCAAATCATTCAAAATTCATTCAAAATTTTCACTTTAAGCATGATATTCTTTAACCGGTCCATATTGACAGGCTGAGACAGTTCATCAGCTAAAGGAACGGCTCATCTGGTCATCATTTGCTTGATCACAGACTTGATTTCAGACTTGACAAATATTTTCCTTTAGCACCAAGTATCCTTCTTTCAGGCCGTGTTACTTTATGAAATAATTAAATTTTTGGGCAATTCGACGTTGATAACCTTGAGGGTGGTAGAGAGCTATTAGCTATTTCTCTTCAACTAGTGCTAATTACTCAAATCTATTGCAAACTCAATCTTCTGTAGCTATCTCATTTTCGAGGAGGACTTCGGGGGAAGTTACCTCTAATTTTTCTTATAGAACAACTTTTACTCCATATACAAAAGAATAGTGTGTATCAACTCTGGATGTTCAAACAGATGTCCTATAGCTCCAGAGAGCATATTAAATTTTTGTTTGCCAGCTAAGGCAGGAATTTTCCATCTCCTCAAAATGTTCCTAATTTTCTTATTGGCGGCTTCCACAACTCCATCGATCTGTGGGTGGTAGAGGGACGATGTCTGATAATGCCTTAATTCCATCAAATCTGCCACCACTCTTTTGAAGTGGTGAACTGTGCCATCTTAGAGACATATGATTTTAGTCCTGATGAACTGTACCACCTTCTTGGCGTTCAGGACAGTATAGGAGGCTGTTTCTTTGCCCACTTTGTGAAATAGTCATTGACGAAGAGTATGAACTCATGCCCTTTGGATGCCTTTGGACTAATTTTCCTGAATATATCTATTCGCCATGCTGAAAATGGCCAAGATTATGTCATTTTATACAACTCCCGGAGATGTTGCAAGTTAACATATTCATGACACTTCCGCACATGACTCGCACATTCAGGTCGCACATTCATTTTTCATGGATTTTACTAGTAACCTCAATGGAGGAGTTTCTTGGCCAACATTCGACCGTTAATATGAGGTCCGCACTTTCCAGAGTGTATGATTTCCATGCTCTGGCGATCTTCCTTCTTAGTGATGTATAACATGTGTTCTTTGTCATACTATTTCTTGTACGCGTTTCGGTCACACATAATGACTTGTGCGGCCCATTTTCACTATGTGTCTGATCTTTTTGGGATGATCTATCAGGGTATTTTCCATCTCGGACCAAACTTCATACGTCAATGTACCATGGCTCCTTAGTCTCATTCTCGTTATCGGGGCTATCATGAAACAATAAGTCAGTCTCTGTCTTTTCCAAATAACAAAGGGTTTTACCTCCATTCTTTTGGGCATTTCCACGACTGAGGCTACTGTCGCTAGTGCATTTGCAAAACTATTCTCGAGCAGAAGGTGTTGGAATTCTATGTCCTCAAACTTATCTGGGACCTTCTTTAAATGAGCATGATATGCTTGTAGACATTCGTCCAATTTTCCATATCCCTTGTATTTGGTAAATAATCAGGGCAAAAACTATGAATACCAAGATGCAAGCCTCATATTCGGCGATATTTTTAGTACAGTTGAATACTAGCTTGATGGCTATCGGGGTATGTGCTCCACTTTGCAAGATCAAGAGTATTCCAACGCGGAACCCTTTGCTATTGGCAAGCCCATCAAAGTATAATTGCATCTGGTTCTTACTTCGCAACACAAACATCTTCATACGGAAATTTGGCTTCCTGTTCACTTTTGTCTTCAGTCGGACAATCAGCAATAAGTCTGCCATTGCCTCTCTTTTTTGTAGATTTGTAGGTGACATAGGTGATGTCGAACTCGAAAAATCGCAAGAGCCATTTAGTGGTGCAATTAGACAGAGCAGGCTTGTCATGCTGGTACTTGATTGGATCTATTTTGACCAATAACCTCATGAGACAGGCCAAGACATAACACCGTAGCTTTTTTCTCACCCATACCAGCTAGGCGCACGTCTTTTCCAGAGCAGAGTAATTCAACTCCCTTGGGACAACTTCTTGCTAACATAATAATTGGCCCCTCGGGTCAAGGAGTTTTCCATATCTTGGACTAGAATAGTACCAACTACTCCATCCGTCATCGTTAGGTACATTAACAAAGGGTTTCCTAGCACTGGTGGGGACAAGACGGGCAGATCACTTACGTACTCCTTGATCTTACTAAATGTCTCTCTGCATTATGAGTCCCATTCTTTGGGCGAGTCCTTTCGTAGCGACTTACATATCAGCTCACTACCATTGTTAGCTGAGAGATGAACTGACTAATGTATTGGATCCTCCCTAAGAAACCTTGGATCTCTTTCTCGCTTTTAAGGGGCGGCATTTTGACCATAGCTTTAATCTTAGCTGGGTTTGCCTCTATTCCTTGCTTACTGACCATAAATCCTAAAACCTTACCAGTTGTAACTCCGAACACACAATTCTGAGGGTTAAGCCTCTCATTATACTTGCGCCAAAATACTTTTACAACACTAAGTACTGATCTTCACACTTCTTAGACTTGATAATCGTGTCACCCACATAGAATTCTACCTCTTTATGAATCATGCTATGGAAAAGGGTAGTAGCTACGCGCTGATAGGTAACCTTGCCATTCTTCAACACAAAAGGCAATCACAAAGTAGTAGGACGTGCCTTGTGGGGTGATGAATGCAGTATTCTTCTTATCTTTGGGGGCCATCCTAATCTGGTTTTATCCAACGAAACAATTCACGGAGGAGACCAATTCGTGCACGGCCTATTGTCTACTATCTAGTCAATGATAAGGAGAAGAAAGTCATCTTTGGGATGCTTTGCTACGATCCCCATAACCTACACACATTAGGACTTGATAGCTCGGCTTTGGGATAGGCACTATATTGGCTAACCATGTTTGGTACTTGATGGCTCTTATGAACTTTATGCTGAGCAATTTCATGACCTTATCCTTGACCTTAAGGGGGCTTCAACTTACAAAATTTCTGCTTGAAAGGCTTAGGCCCCATTTGATAGAGTTTTTTTTTTTTTCATTTTTTTACAGTTTTGTAAACTAAAAAAATAAGCACGTTTGGCGGATAGTTTTCATTTTTTTTTTCCTTCAGTTTAAAAAATTAGTTTTTAAACTATGGCTATTTTTTTAAACTCCAAAAAATGAGTTTTGGTTTTCAGTTTTGATTTTTATTTTGAGACAACCACCATCACCACCCTCCCACCGTCGGCAGCCACCGCCACTGTCCACTGCCTGCCATCGCCAATGGCCGGCCACCACCACTGTCGGCCACTGCCACCGCAAGCCACCACAAAAAAAAAAAAACTCAAAATAAAAACTGGGTTATCAAACACCCTCCAGTTTTTGTAAAAAAAAAAAATTAAACTGGTTTTAATTTTTGCTTTTTTAGAAACAGAAAACTAAATCTGAAAGTGTTGTCAAACGGAACCTTAATCTCTGAGAAGTGGGTAGGCAGTGTTAGATAATTGAAGGATCAATGCCCGACATGTTGCTATATGTCCAAGCAAAGATGACAACAAACTTTTGCAAGAGTGTAGTCAATATGGTTATTTCTGTCTCATATAAGCTAGGAAAAATTAGGAAAAAGTGGGTTTTGGGGTTAAGTTTATGTAGAAGGAGGGATATATTTCAAAACTTGTGAAAAAGTAGGTTTTCTTTTGAAAATTTCTGAACAAGGGGGGAGCTTTAAAAAAAATAGGTTTTTTTTTAGACTTAAGTTTTTGACTACCCAAACTACCCCTCTAGGTGAAATTAGTCACATTCTGCTAAAACACAAGTCCTTTTATTCAAACGTGCATGTCTGATTCTGCCGATGTCCCAGTCTTTTTACGCAGAAATTACGGGGGGCAGAAGAGCTAGTTGGTAATGGTATTATTGTATGAATGTAATGCTATGTTTTCTTCATGCTTCCAAACCGGTGCACGAACTGAAGTCATAAATTTGCTGATGATCTCCATTTTCTTGCATAGGAAGAAACTCAAAGAGAAGGGGAATCAAAATAAAATCTGATTTCTTTTTAGGGTTTTATTTCAAATGATAGTTTATCTCACGGATAACTTTTTCTTTTTTAACTAGGGTTGAGATTGATTCTCCATTCTTTTAATCTATACTATTATTATTAAGTGAGAGTACTTTTTTTAATAAAGCTTTTCTTGAGCTTTTAATATTTTTCATGTATTACATTTCAACTTATCTTCATTAATAGCCAATAAAACGCTAACAACGATGTTTTACGTGTCAGATATTTTTTCATTATTTTGTCTCCACATTTTCACAAAATAACAAGAAGTTATCGTTTGGTTACAATTTTAGATCCGGTAACTTCTCTCTATTTGCAGACCTTGTATCATTGTCATTTAAAAATTACTTACATCTTCTATCTTTAGTTGTAAGGTGGATCGCGGCCGAAGGCATAATCGTGTGTGCAAGTACAATTTTAGATGTGGTAACTTCTCTCGATTGTTAGACTGTTGTTGCTGGACGTATTTGGTATGCAAAATACTAAAAAATGCTCAAGTCACCCTTTGACCCTGCGCAACTTACCTCCAGATGGACTGAAATAACCCCTTTTATGCAACACGTGTACTACTAGCTTTTCCCTTTTGTCAATCCCCCTTCTGCAATTGTGCCCGCTTGCAATTTTCAAAGTCAGTTGTGCCGTATAGCCGGAGATTCCTAATGTAAAGAGATGTATCTCAACGTAAATTCCAAAAGTTGAATAATAATAAGTTTTTATGATAATCAGTTGTTTAACAAGCAGTTGAATCAGATCATTATCAAATGCAATTATGGAGACTCACATTGAGATACCAATTATGTTTCTCACTTTGTAACTTTTTCATCTTAAACTGCCGTCCTATGAAGTAAACGAACCGTCAGATATCAAGCGACGTTACTTAAAACTCTATGCTCGAGACTAAAAGGTTGAAAAACCATTCACGATCTACGTTACCAAATTTTTAACTTTAAGTACTTCATTTAAGATGTAAACCTCTACGGGCATCTAGTATAAATTAAACAGAGGAGCTGACACAAAATAAAAGCAAAAAAATAGCCTGCAAATATATTACCCCATCACCCAACAATCTCAACCTAATAAGTTAGAGAAAGAGCAGGCATCAACTCGATCACGAGTCAAAGTTAATAGGGTATTTATCAGAGAATTTAGCACTTTTACATAACTGTACTTGCATTCTTGCATAACACGACTTGTGTCAAGCCTTCAGCATTCGCATCCAGGTTTCTTTCATCATCAGCAAACAAAGTTTTGTCAATTATTTTTGCATTGGATCAAGCGATTAAAAATTAATGAATGTACTCCATTTATTTAAAAAGAAAACTCTCCTTATAGAGGGAACAAATTTGCCTCCATGAGTCCCCCAGCACCTCTTACATAGAGGGGGGGGGGGGGGGGGAACCAAAAAAGGATTACAAGCCGAATGCCAAAATCTGATCTCAAATATTACGATTTCAATTCTAGAAGCTTTTTATTTTCCAGAGAGGATGAGGAATGTATTCCAACCACAGATAACTTTACCCACGAGGACAGTAACTTGTGAACTTCATATGCAGAGAGTTGCAACATTATACGAACTCAATTTCAGCTCTGTAAATTGTTATTGGACTAAAATGGATACAACAACAATTTATCAAGGAAAGGAAAAGTTAAAGTTAAGATAATTTTGCATAGAAAATTATAACGGGTGGGTAGGTAGGGGCGGGGTGGAGGATGGGAAGGGGAGAGAGGGGAGAAGGAAATCTGATTAGGAGGAAAGGGTAGTTTGGGTTGTTAAAAACTAAAGTCATGAAAAAACACATTTTTTTTAAGCCCTCCCATTGTTCAGAAATTTTCAAAACAAAATTCACTTTTTCTTAAGTTTACAAAAAAAAAAAACCCACCTTCCACTAATTTCTAACCTCAAAACTCACTTTTTCCAAATTTTCCCTATAAGCTAATGCCTATATTGATTTCTTTCTTATTCTCAGGCATGCATATGTTGACCACTATAGTCTCTTCTACGGCTGGTTTGACTCATTTAGGGGTCTTGGTGTTCAATTTCCTTTAACTTTTTTTCAAATATTTTTTCTCGTCTGCGTCCATTAGTTGTGACTCATTATTAATCGTGTGAATTCATTCATCAGAACTTATATTGGCAATCAAGGAGTAATCAAAATCATCCACTATATTATCAATCAAATAGTCATGGAAAAGATAACAGGAAAGAAAACTTCAATTGGCAACATAGACAAAAGCTTCTAGAGATTCTGGTTGGGAATCGGGTTTGGCATGGGACCTTCCTCGGTGATCTCTCTCACAATTAACAATCTCTACTCAATCTTCCAATTCTGCATAATGCCACGGGCTGGGATGATCTGACTAGCCGGTTCACAGGTCTGGTTGTCTTTTTGGCTCCACATGGTCGATCAAATATTCTATAGTATCCTTATTCGCCTCTACTGGACTTTAAACGTCCTCATGTACCACCCAATCACAGACATATAATAGGTCCCATTCATTTATTTGTCCCTTTGTCTTGATACTGTAAACTGGCTCTGGGAATCCATGGTAAAGGACAACTCCCCCCCTTTGATGAATTCATTAAGTGTGGGGATCTTAGATAGTATAAGAGAATCTAAAAATTACCCTTGGTCACGGGCTTTCTAAGGCTAGCCATTCTCGTGCAGGCTTCTACCTTCTTTTCTTTGGTGGGCTTATACACTAACCCAAAGTGGTCTTTCTTATCCTCGAGAGAAGTGAAGCTAAGAAGCCTCTGGCAATTACGGCCTAGACCCTTCCCGAGAAGATAGCAGAGCTACCTCATTATGGTGAGGACAGAGGTGTTACTATGTAGTGCAAAGTTAAGGAAACGTTCTTGTCAGCACACCTCATCATATTCAAAGGATTTTACGTAGGATTATCTATCTTGAACTCACGAAGAAGTAAGTCCAAAGGGTCATGTTGGATCATCACTCAATCTTTTTCCTTTTATATTTGCCCTATTTGTGAGCAGCTAAGAATCATTTATAATAGTGAAGATGCCTCTGTCGAGAACAAATTTGACCTCCTGATGTAGAGTAGAAGGTATCACACTCACCAAATGTATTCGTGGTCTTCCAAGCAAAAGGTTGAAGGCTGCTGGAGTATCGAGCTACATAAAATCAACCTTGAACGTGCCTACACCAACAGAGATAAAAAGTTTGTGTCAATGACCTCACACCGAGTATCATCGTAGGCTCTCACTTCTTGGTTAGAGGGAGTAAAGTTAAAGGGATCGATCCCGAGAGCCTGGACAGTGCGAAATGGGCAGACATTAAGAACCAAATCGTTATCAATGAGGACTAAAAGAACTTTCGTATTGAGCGTTCGTATAGTGATATGTAGCGGATCATTATGATTTGACCCATCCTTGGCTAAGTCAGTCTCGACGAGTGTAAGAACATTGTCGTAGGTGAATAGCCCGAGTACATTGGACAAATCCTCGGGCTGTGTCTTTGATGGGAACTGGTGCTTTGTTGAGTAATTTGATCAATGCCTGTAAGACTTAAAGGCAGACAGTAACCCCTAGATTGAGATGCTGGCAAGTGTTTTCTTCAATTGTCCGAATACCTCATCATTTGGTGGATCTTGGGAGAGTAGGGGTTCGGATGCACCTGGGCCTATGGCTGCCTAGTAGGCTCGACCAAATCAGGTTAAATTTAGGGTTAAATAGACGTTACTACCCTGAAAGTATTCCAAAGTATCACTTGAGGGTCCCAAAGTTTATTTTTCACACATAAGGGTCTGTAATTTTAAATTTGCAAAAAATAAGGACATTCGTCCAAATTCCTAACGATCTAGTCCTTTCTGTCAGGGGCAGTTTTGAAATTTCATATATGAAAAATCTCCTTGGGGCTGCACAAAAAAAAATCAAAATTCACATTCAAAAGAAAACATAGGGCAGATTCCGCCCAACGCACGCGTGACCCGCCCGCGCATCTCTTCCTTTGACGAAGCCATGATCCAATCCTAGACCCATAACCTGACCCGCACACTGCCTCTCTCTCTCAACCCTAATCCAAAAAAAAAAAACATAATCCATCATCTCCTTCTTCGCGCCGCACCCCTCGGCACCGCCCCCGCCCTTACGGCCTTACTGTCGCGCCTCCCCATTGTCGGCATCCCCCCCCCCCACGCACCGTCGCCCTTCTCCCTCTCTGCCCTCCTTCATCATCCCTCGCCCTCCCGCAGGCAGCCCCGCGCCGCCCTTCCCCTTCCCCATATTTTCCCATCTTCACCTCAAGCTTCAGCCACTCACCAAGGTCGAACCCCCCACCCCCGCCGACCCCACTCCATGAGTGCGACGACCCCCCTCCCCCCCCCCCCCCAAGCTTGCATGGTCCTGGGCCGCTACGCAGTCGCGCCATCTCTCCTTTTCCTCTTATCCTCCACTTTGGCAAACCCCCCCCCCCTCCCCCTTTCCCCCGCACGCAACCCCCACCCTGCATGTGACCCCCTCCCGCGCGATTTCCCCCTTCGGCCTCCATCTTCCTTCCCACCTTCGGCCACTCCCCGCCACCGGCCAAAACCTTTCATCTAACCTAAAATCTCAAATTGTGTTCGTAACCCTTGTTAGGAATTACCAAATACCAAATACAGAATCTCAAAATTGCCCCTGACGAAAAATGCTAGATTGTTAAGAATTTAAACAGATGTCCTTACTCATTACAAATTTGAAATTACACTCTTATGTGTGAAGAATAAACTTTGGGACCCTCAAGCGAAACTTCAAGATACTTCAGGGTACTAACGTTTATTTAACCCTTAGATGTAAAACGTGAAACAGAGGCCTTGTGTCAGAAAGTGAACCTTGTGTCTTCATTATAGTCTTCATGTTTCTTTTGCCCAACTTCCTCCTACCATACTGACACTATGAGTGCAGAAGGATTTAACACTTAAGGAGCATAATCAACCATGTTCACCCGGTGTGCGGGTAAAGATTCCTTCTTCACATTGGGCATGTCGGGAAGGGATACTTCATCTTTGTTGATCAGATCTTGAATGGTATGCTTAAGGGTCACACACCTTTCTGTGTGATGTCCAACCCCTTAATGGTGTCCAAAGCGGGCGTGAACAACAAATCACTACCCGGCTCGATTGGGAGTAGGTGGTAGCATGGCGATCATGCCTTTCTATAATAGTTGTTCACACACTTCAATAATGGAGCATTGAAAGGAGTGAATTTTAATCGTGGTTCAGTGCAGCTTCCCACGATACCACCTCTTGTGACTGCACAGTATTGACATTATTTGCACTGGCGGTTAACCCTATGGGTGCTTTGTTATGAAGAGCGCAGACAGATTCCTTAGGCTCTTAATGTTTTTTCTAAAGAAAATTACCTGTGAACAAATGTGTCCCCGTGCCTTGACAGATAATTAGGCCTCTTGGAATCAAGGAAAGAAGCAAATCCTTCAAACATTTCAGGGTTTCCCTATGTGCTTAATGAATTCTAAATCCTCTACACGAGTAAAATCACCAGTACAGGTACATCATAAAAACACGTGATGTTAGTCGACGAATTGAAGACGCTTTTGGTATTTCACATAACATCGAGTGTATATTTCCATGAGTATATAACTACGATAACTTGATTTCTGATTCACCTCACTAACGCACTTTCTTTCAGCTACATGGTTGATGCAGATTTAGCCCATATATTGCTATACAGCACAAATAAGGAGCACTTATCTTAACAGACGTGAGGAACACATGGACGACTACCGAAACAGAAGCCCTTTCATGCTTTATCTCCACTGCTCTCAACAACGACAATAGCCTTTTCAGCTTTTGGTTTCTTTGAACTCCTGCTTCCACTATCTTGCGCTTCATCCGACAAACCATTACTCTGCTTGTCGTTCGACTCATAATTTTCAATAACTTCAAGGATTTTATTTCCATATTTTTCGGTCTTCAACTTTCCAATCATCTTCCCCAACTGTAAACAACAAAAGACACATTATCTGCCAGTTTCATGAGCAACCAACATATTTGTTAAAGAAAGATGAGCCTTGGAAAAGCAGCACTAAGTAGTAGCTGGATTGATTTCCTACAACCTCTGTCAAGTGCGTATGGAGCTAGCCTCGCATTCTAAAATTTGTTTACAAGTTCCTAAGTTTCACTAACTTGGGGGGCCTCTAGTCCGCCAAGATGAGTAACCAAGGCTATATATGTATCATCGGTGTATTGAGAGCAATGAAAATTCAACAAATTATGGTGTGCTTATGCTCTTTTATTCTTCTTGGTTACAGCTTATTCCGCAACTAAAGTTGCAGTAAACAACAGGGAGTGGTCTCTCTTCTTCAATTTGGATCAGCATGAAGCATTATTTAGTTGTGGGTCACAAACGAGGCATACACAAGCCAATTTATGGAGCTTAGCAAACAAAGTGCAGCTAAAAGCTAATACTTGTAAGACAGCACAAATAAGCACTATTGTCTCCTTGAGACAGATAAACTAATAGCACCAGGCTTAAAGTGCACCATTATTAATTGTTACAAACAATTTATCTATCATGAAAAAGAAAGATTGTCGCACCTGCTCCCTTGAATTTGGTTTCTGAGAGGTTAGCATGCTGATCTGTTGAGTTGATAATACAGAATGAGGAAATATTCCACCATTGACGGAAGAGAGTTCCTTACGGAGCTCGTCAAGCTTAAATTCCAACCCTGAAGACCTCCTGCGTTTAGAAGATTTCACTATGCCAGAGTTGGTTTTCTGTCCACTAGGAACCTCAAGCTTAACAATTTTCTTCCCTGCAAGCAACACTATGAGTTCTTAATACTATAACCACTTGAGAACTTATATAGCAATCTAATAGCAGTCCTCTGGTATATCAGTCAAGTCAATTGGTATCCATCAAAAGAGGGAGTACCCCTACCTTGCAAAACTTGCTTTGCAAGCGGTCCTACTGTCACGTATGCGTTTGTAGAATATGCGGTGTGTTGAAACTCTTCTTTCTGCACCAAAGGAATGATATAACAAAGAGGCAAACAATTAAACAATAGTATATTACACCAAGAGGTGCGGATATCACTGCCCCTGGTATTAGTTTTAATGTCAGTTATAATAGATGTTACTTAGGATAGAGTAAATAGCAGGGCAGTTCAAAAGCTTTTAAGTTAATTGTCAATGGGGAATCTGGAAAGTGGGTAGATCTTACGTTGCAACATTTGTTTCTGCCCAAAGGATTACCCTGCTCTCGTAGCTGGTTCTCTCTGTTTGTTAACAAAATGTTTTTACTTATAACCAAAAAGCAAAGCCTTTGCTCCAAACTAGTTTCAGTCAGCTACTATCTAAGTGCATTAATTCCTTGTTACAAACAATCAAGTCCTTTCTCACAACTTCTCCTCGTGTTTTTCATTCTACCCTATCTTATTTTACCACATTAACTTGAAACAATCACCTTTACTCACTAGAGCAGCTAAAGGTCTACAATTGATATGATGAACCATTACTGTGTTGTTCCTTGATCTTTTTCTCAAACAGTAAAACCAACACAACACGGCACGGCACGACCTACAGATCTGTCACAACATGACAAGACCTTAGTTGCACAAAGCGGGGGCGGGGGAGCGTAAGAACCTGGAAGAATTTAAGGTTGGGAGCGGCTTGAATAAATAAATGCGTTAAAGAGTATTACAATTTCTTGAATATAGTTTGGGAGGGAGGGAGGGCAACAACAAACAAGGAGGCTTTAAGGACTTGAAGGAAGAGAGAAACAAGTAATTGAGCCGAAAAGGGCTTAATTTTCAGGTACTCTCTCACTTGTTCCATGCATCTCTGTCCAGCTGACGGGATCGAGTTCCCATATGAGCTTGGGACGAGATCCCATGGAGCTCCTAACTTGGAATCGCAAAAGCGAGTTTCCGAGAGAGAAGCGTCACCATGTGAGGAGTTTCCTGCAACTAAGGACAAGACACAAATTTGTCTATTGACGAAGAGAATATACTTGTTTCAGAAGAAAATTCCAGGAAAAACATTTGCAGCATTATCATGGTACGAATCAGTTAAATCAAATAGACTCAGCCTGATTAAACTATAATCAACATAGCAATCTCAGCTAGATACACGTTAGAAAGCAGGATAAATTCCAATAATTGAGACTAATACTCGATAAATAAAAAGAAAACAAGTAAATCACAATAGGATGATCCATAGCTGAAGATTTGAGACTATGGTCATAGCCCATGGCTCATGGCCTCTCCCTTTTCCAGGCAAGGTCACGGGTTCGAGTCTCGTGGAGGGCAAGATATTTGGGGAAAGGGATAGGGAGGAATACCCCTTCTGTATCCCATACCTAAGTGCACCCTGATGGACCTAGAGAAGAAAAAAGATGAAGACTTCAAAACTGACAGCCCTGTCACGCCTCGACAGATCTCTGGTGTCGGCAGATTGGGAGGAGGCTTTTCCCAATGTTTCTCTGTCTTGTTTGCTGTGGCTGGTGTTGGATCATTGCCCGATTTTCCTTGATATTGGAAGGAGCCCGCTTTGGTTTGAAAACATGTGGTTTGAAAAAGAAGGTTCCGTAGCACAGCTGCAAAATTGGTGGAAAGTTATCTTTAGGCCTAGCTGTGTCTGGCTCGTAAATTAAAATTACTTAAAGAAGATCTTAAAAGATGGAACCAGGAGATTTTGGGCAAGGTGCAAGTCAATATTGCACGTGCAATGGAGGCTATTAACGGTTTGGATGGCAAGGAAAGTGGAGGACTAATGTCAGCTGAAGAAAAGATTGCCAAAAAGGCTAAAAAGTTGGATCTGGGCCGTATGCTTTTAGCCAAGGAGATATCGTGGAGAATTAAATCAGGGGCGTTGTGGTTGCAAGAAGGAGACGGCAATAGATAGTTCTCTCACCGGGGGGCAAATGCTCATAGAAGGAATAATCATCATGGTAAGGTAGATATGAGGGCACACTTTGACAGAGGATGTGGACATGAGAGAGGGGATTGTAATGTCTGTGGAAATCTATACAAAGAAGAGGAAGTAGAAACCGAACATTGTTGGAACTCAGTTTTCGTCAATTCGAGAAGAGGATAGAATATGGCTGGAGAGACCCTTTGTAGAGGAAGAGGTGTTAGAGGCTTTGGCATCGAGTAACGGTAATAAAGCTCCCGAGCCAGATGGTTTCATAATTGCGTCTTTCCAGCAATGTCGGTAAATAATTAGGGAGGATGTGATGGTGGTGTTTGTGGAATTCTTTGAGTCAGGCTGTTTTGAAAGAAGCCTTCATGCATCATTTCTTACTCTAATTCCAAAGCAGGGTAGAGCTGAGGATATTCAAGACTTTAGATCAATTAATTTGGTGGGAAGTGTGTATAAACTATTGGAATTTATACCATTTCAGACTCACATAATACCTTTTGTGGAAGGGGGGCAGATTCTTGATGCGGCAATTATAGGAAAGGAATGTTTCATAGGTTGCATAAGGGAGAGACCAGGATAGTGTATGTTGGATATTGAAAAGGCCAATGATCATGTCAATTTCTTACGTCTATGTTGTCGCATATGGGTTTTGGTAAGCGGTGGAGGAGTTGGAGACGGGTTTGCAGTTCATCAGTTCGCTTATGCACAACGGTTAATGGTACTCCATCAGGTTTTTCAGTAATTCGAGAGGTATTAGGCAAGAGGATCCCCTTCCGCCACTTCTTTTCTCGATAGTTATGGAGGCTTTAAGCACGATGCTTGTTTGCACTGGGATGGGAGGTCTTTTGGGGGGCTTTAAGGTTGGGGGTGCATGGGGGGGCACGACTCTCATTTCACACCTGCTCTTTGTGAATGATCCAAATGCGTTTTATGGAGTTGAGGAGGTACAGTTGAGGTACTTAAGAGGGTGCTTTTAAGTTGTTAAGCGGTATCTAGGTGAAAGGTGGATTCTAGTCTTACTACTAAGGTCTCCCATTGGGAGCATGAAGGAAGAATAGGGCAGTTTAGGATCCTATCATTGCTTGTTGTGAATCTAGATTGGCAGGATGAAAGAGGCAATCTTTCAAAGAAGGCCGTCTTACGCTTATTAGAAGTACTCTTTCTAGCCATCCAACTTACTTTATGTCATTATTTCCAATTCCAGTTTCTGTCCTAAAGAGAATTGATAAGCTTAGGACGGGCTTTCTCTGGAAGGGGAATCAAAAACTCTAAATATCACTTGGTGAATTGGAAGACTGTGTTCACTCCAATCTATGAAGGTGGGTTGAGGTTAAAGAATCTGAGGGTGTTCAATCGAGCCCTGTAGGGGAAGTGGTTGTGGAGGTTTTATATTGAGGAAAATTGTTTTATGGATAAAAGTGGAGTGTAGGTATGGAAAGGAATCCCTTAGGTGGATTTCCCACACTTCTATTTTTTGTCACAGTGTGGGTGTTTGGAAGAACATAGCTAACGGCTATGTTACATGGACTCCTCAGTTTGCGTGACGTACCCGTGTCGGACACTCGACACTTGGACATGGGTATGGGATATGTGTCCGACACATCTCGTAGGATATACCATTATAATACTATCTTATACTCTTTTGTCTAATTAGTTATTGCTTTGAGACGACACAAGCCGTCAATTAAAACAAAATGCATCACATAAAACACCTTTTTGTCTTCGAAATAACTAAAAAGCAATAACAAATATGAATATTTTGCCATGCCCCCGTGTCTTGCTTTTTCAAAATTAGACGAGTCCGACACTTGGACACGTATCCGATCCAGACACTCGTACCGAGTCCATGTAACATAGGCTAACGGGTGGATGGAGTTTGTGCAGAGTACTTCATATTTGGTGGGGAACGGATCTCGAATCAGATTTTGGTTGAATGCTTGGTGCGGGGATGTACCACTACGAGTTGCTTTTCTGGATCTGTGTAGATGGCCAATGTCAGATCATGTGATTCGTCTGAACCAATATTTGGCTTGGAATCTTCGAAGGAACGTTTATGATTGGGAGTTAGAAACTGCACATGGGTTTTTCGGTGTGCTTGCTGAGACAAATTTCCCTACTTCTAGGATGGATAGTCTTCATTAGGCACGACCCAAGAAGGGAAGTTTCTCTGTTCGTTAGTTCTACCCTGTCTTGAACAGAAGGATAAGAATAATTTTCTTTGTGAAGAGGTATTTGGCATGCGCATGCTCCCCCAGAGGTGGCCTTTGTTGTTTAGATAACAGTTCGTGGTTCAATATTCACTCTAGGTAACTTGAGGAGGTGGAACATGGCCATCACTAACGGACATCATATGTAAGAGAGATACGGATCTACTGATCATCTGCTTCTTCATTGTGATGTACCAAGGAGTCTTTGAAGCTTACTCTTTTCCTTTCTGTTGTGGCTTGGGTGACGCCGAGATCAGCAAAGAATCTTTTGTTGAGCTGGATAGGGCTGAGGGTGTCAGTGAGTCCCATATCCTACATCGGATGCGAAATAATTTGTGATTGGCCTTATAAGACCCTGTCCATGAACTCATAAGTACCTACTTGGCTAGCCCTTTTAAGTAAGACGTTGCCCCGTCAAGGATGCGTCACCCCGAGGTGGGGCCATAGAATGGATCATTACAGATGGTATCAGAGTCGACTCTTGAAAGTTTGATCCAGGCTATCCATCGGGTTGCCCGAGATTGTGACAAGAAGGCAGACTCGAATCGGGCTAATCCCTCTAGGCTGCTAGTATTATAATAATGACAAGAGAGGAAACTTCTGGACTATGTGTAACTAAGGTTAAGAATGGGCCTTAGCAGGGACCCTAAGGTATGAGGGGAGATTGTGATATCCTACAGTAGAAGTGGGGTAATCTGTAATCTGTGATTGGCCTTACAAGGCGTTGCCCATGGACTTACAGGTACCTACTTTTATGAGTTCCTACGTTGGCTAGCCCTTTCCAGGGAGGCATTGCCTTGTGATGGGGCCGAGAACCAGGTCTTTATAGTGAATTCACGAAGAAGGGGGAGGGAAGCACCGATGTCTCTTGTGGTGCTTTTATGCTATGTTATATGGATCTTCATAGTGTGTGAAGTACCCGTGCCAGACACTCGACACTTGGACATGGGTATGAGATATGTATCTGACACATCCCGTAAGATGTGTCAGTAGGAAAACTATGTTATAGTGTTTCTTTTAGTTCGTTATTGCTTTTGGATGATCTTAGTTTTAATTTAAATGATGTGTAACATAAAGCACCATGTTAACTAAGGAATAACTAAGAAACATGAATAGATAGGAATATTTTGCCATGTCCAAGTGTCATGAGTTTTGAAAAATAGACAAACCTTAGTTGCACAAAGCGGGGGCGGGGCGGGGGCGGGTGCGGGTGCGGGGGCGGGGAAGCGTAAGCACCAAGAAGAATCTGAGGTTGGGAGCGGCCTGAATAAATAAATGCGTAAAGAGTATTATCATTTGTTTAACATAGTTTACATAGATAGCAACAACAAATAAGGAGACTTTAAGGACTTGAAGGAAGAGAGAAACAAGGAATTGAGTTGAAAAGAGCTTGATTTTCATGTATTCTATCACTTGTTACATAAATCTCTATCCAGCTAGCGGGATCGAGATCCCATGGAGCTCCTAACTTGGGATCGCAAAAGCGAGTTTCCGAGAGAGAAACGTCACCATATTAGGAGTTTCCTGCAACTAAGAGACAAACCCAACACTTTGACATGTATCCAACGCGGACACTTGTACCTTAGTTGCAGGAAACTCCTAATATGGTGACGCTTCTCTCTCGGAAACTTGATTTTGCAATCCCAAGTTAGGAGCTCCATCAGATCTTGTCCCAAGCTAATATGAAAACTCGATCCCATCAGCTGGATAGAGATGCATGGAACAAGTGAGAGAATACCCGAAAATCAAGCCCTTTTCAACTCAATTCCTTGTTTCTCTGTTCCTTCAAGTCCTTAAAGCCTTCTTTTCTGTTGTTGGCTATCCTCCTCTCTCTCTTCTGTGAACTATACTAAACAAATGATAATACTCTTTATGCATTTATTTATTCAAGCTACTCCCAACCTTTGATTCTTCTTGGTGCTTACACTCCCCCGCCCCCGCCGCCGCCCCTGCTCCCGCCCCCGCCCCCGCTCCCGCCCCCGCTTTGTGCAACTAAGACTCGTACCAAGTCCATGTAACATAGCTTTTATGTGGTAAAGATTTCTAAACAATTGTTGCCTTTGGTCTTTCCTGTCTCTTCTTTTCTTCTAGCTTAAGGAGAAGGTCTCTAGATTGGGTTGTGCATTGATTGATTTTGTGGATGATTTCTACCTAGGACCAGCTTTGTGATTCTTTGAGTGGATTTTGAGAGGTGTGCCTTTGGCGGTTTTGTGTTTTGTTGCAACTCCATAGCTCTATCTCAGTTTTTTTTTTTTTTTTGTACTTATACCCAGTTTGCCTTCCCTGTGAGATTTCTTTAATGCAATCAGTATCACTAAAAAAAGGTAGTTATAGAGATGCCTCTAGGAAAGTAGAGTCTCCATTTTTACATTTTTTTTTTGGTAAGACAACTTAGAGACTTCCGTAAGTTATCTTGAGAATTTAACAAGGAGTTCAAAAAGTGTTGGCTTTTTCTTGAGTAGGCGATTGATGGAGAGATTTAACAAAAAGAGAAAGGATCTTTGCACGGTCTTTATAGATTTGGAAGAAGCATAGGATAAGGTACCAAGGAAGTTATGGTATGTGGCAGATGTAACCACTCTTAGATTGATGGTTTGGATTGTTCAAAAAAGTCCATCATTTGATAAGTTTTGTTTAAGACGTCTCCAAGTAATGCCAAAGTAATGTTCAAGACTCACCTAAGAAACAAAGTATCAAAGATTCTTATCGACAAAATTAGAGAATTTGTAAGTTGAACTTACTAACTAGTGTAAGTCTGTAAGTTGAGACGTCTACAAGTTAGGAGATTCAACTTTAACAACTATTTCCTGATTAGGCAAAGGATAAAGAGATTTAGAGAAACGAAGAAGCACCTTCAAATGGTCTTTATTCATTTCGAAAAAGAAGAAAGGAGTGCCTATAAATATTCTGATTTGATTAAGGAGATACAAGACAAAGCGACTACTAGTGTGAGGACAGCGAATGGAATGATCATTGAGTTCCCAATTATGATTGGACTTCACCAGGGGTCGGCTTCAAGCCCACATCTATTTACTTTGGTTATGGACGAGCATATTGAGGATATCCAGGATGAGGTCTGATGGTGTATGTTATTCTGCGGATGACACAGTGAGACTACAGTTGGACTAAACGTTAAATTAGTGTTACGGAGAAGTATTTTTGAATGGAAGGCTTGAGGTTTAGTAGGACTTCGAATGCATATTTAGTTGAATTAGGAGGAGATCCTGGGAGATGGTAAGAAAGATATCTTTAGGTGTCGTTGATCAATAATACACGACGGAGAGATTGACGATGATGTTGCCTATTGGATAGGAGCCGGTTGGCTAAAGCGAAGGTTTGCATATGTGGATTGTTGTGGGATTGCAACGATCCCTATCAAGTTGGAAGGGAAGGTTAAATACGACGGCAGTGAGGCCAACAATGTTTTATGGTCTAGAATGGTAGGCAACTAAGAAACACCAGACACATAAGATGAATGTTGCAGAATTAAGAATGCTTAGGTGGATGCGCAGCCACACAAGGAGGGACTAAAAATGGTAATGCGCAACGAAGTGCGGGTGGCTCCGACTATAAAAAAAAAAACGAGTGAACATCGCTTAAGATGGTTTGGTCATAGCCACTATAGGCCTTTAGATGCCCCTGTAAGAAGAAGTAGTTTATGCTAGATTGTTGGGTACGACGAGGTAGGGGTAGACCAAGGATAGCTTGGAGAGAAGCAGTGAGAAACCACTTAATTGTGAAGAACCTTCATCCACTGTATAGAACAAATAGCAACTGAATCATAACTGGCTGCAAGAGAAGTAGCTATGGCCTATGGGGACGGTGGATGCCGAGAATGCGAGCTGTGACTAAAAATCATTTATTTGATACCTATATTGCTTTAAGTAGTTTTCGAGATTCAGAAAAGAACTTCCTAATTTCTAGTACAAAAAGCGATCACTATGTCGAAAAGCTGAAGGGATATGCTAAGCGTTATCTAAAAACCTAACATGACGCCTAATTCAAGAGCAGATAGGAGCAGCCTCCTTTGAGTGTGAATCCAATTTTAGCAATACAAATCGTAAGTACTGTTCTTCAGCTGCTTCCTCCTTTGATGCTTCCTGTTGCATGAGATGAGCCGCGTCTTACACCTTTCGGCGGACTCCAAGAGGCATTACTTTGTAGCAAAAGACTCGTCTAGGTGTCCTGTAAGGCACTGACTTTATCATCTTCAGGTGTCATGCGGATTTGATTTTACCCATTTATCCGTCCATGAAGCACACGGCTTCATACCCCATGGTGGCGTCCCTAGGGACCCCGTAGTCTGTAGAGTGGGACCAGGCGCTTATGTACACATCAAAGATAGTGCAGGTATGGATTGACAATAAACTAAAGATGTGTACCTGCCTTGAAACTCCTTAAACACAACTATTTGTGTAGAGTCTAGGCTTTGAACAAGAAGGTTCTCACTGAAATAAATATGGCCATGACCAGTTGAAGATCACTACCAATTACGAGCTGGATTTGTGTTTTATGCTCCTAACTAGAAGTCATTATTATAAGAACTTGGAGAAGTTTATAAGGATATGCAGTCTGAGGACGTGGATCAACAGCTTACCAACAAACGATCTAGTATAAGCTGAATCACAAGTTGCTCTAGCTCATCTTTCTTTAAACCAGGACCTGAGAATATAGCAGCAAAAGTAGAAGCTAAACTACAGAATCATGAATTGTCCCCATGAAGAGCTCAAAGGATTACAAAGATCAAATTATGGAATAGCAACAAAGATGTAACACCAGATATCTATAAAGAAGTACTAACGACTACCGTAACCAAATTAAACTGACTCCACAGTCCACATAAGGCACAATTCTAACCCTCTGGTTGAAGCAATATTTCCAAAATAGACAGAAATGACACAAAATAGGAGTTTAGAACCACATCCGTGCTAGAAACACAGATGCAACTTAATGTCTTGTACTACATATATGACTATGCAATAAAATCTCAGCATATCTTCAAAGAAGTAATCCTGGGACTAACGAAACTAGGAAGATGACACTTCAACAAGCATGATTAGAGTAAGTTGCAAACTTCATGATGATGGTCTTTAGCACGATAATCAGTCCCAGTAATATAGGTCATCACTCAGTAGGTCATAGTCTATCTTAGTACTGCACTGAACATCTCGCATAAAACACGAGCATGTTGAATGCGCAGCTGCTTTTCCCCAGGCATTACTCCAAATTATATTTCACCCTCTATTCCTATTGTTTTGATCATATCAAGGAAAAAATTGATTCTCGGCAAAAGTAAAAAAATATTTCACATGGCCCTTCCAGTACTAAAGAACTCGTGGCTTTAACAAATGCACAAAGACGGTATTAAACTGGAATCAGCTCTTAGTGAAGTCTATTATCTTTTTATCCACTGACTGAACAACTGATTTTAATATTCAGAGTACGTGGCCCATCACCATAAGATCACATCTGCATTACCGGCCTCACACTTCAAGCAACTAAAGGACCCTTCAAAACTCATGCAGTCTCAACGTCACAAGAAGCTATTTTTAATGTGCATCATGTCAAGTTCTTTACAGTTAGACCTAAATGGCAAATTATAACTTCATTAACCACCTTCAAGTCGTTAACCAGAACTCTAGATTTAAATTCGGTATTGGGAAGAACGTCTTCATATAAGCAATTTGCCAATTTAATAGCAAGATGAGCAAAGAAATTTATTAATACAACAAGTGCCTAATCCAATAGATGAGAAATGAGTTTAGGATCAACATGTTATGAAGTAACCATAGAGCAAGCCTTATGAAGTAAACAGATTCAACCAAATTGCTGACACCTCCATTGACACTAGTTTGCAGAAGCAAAAGGAATACATGAAAGGATACATAATGCCAAACAGCTAACCTGCTCCATTGTTCTTTACTTTCAATTTGTCCACCAATTGCAACATCGTCACTCTCTGATCGTTCTCTTGGATACTTTGCAGCAAAGATATCATAGCTTTTGCATGACCTGTAATATGCCCTTAATAAATGTTAAGGTTACAAGTAGCATTCACCTTTTTCATCTTCTTTCTTTAAGGTATTAAGGTAGAGATAAAGATATTCAAACCCCCGCCCAACCCAACAACAACCCCAATAAAAAAGAAAAAGGGGGGAAAGGGGGGGGGGGGGGGGGGGCGCATATAAATCACAGTTCATTGCCCTTCTTTACATCTAGTCAACTTCACAGAGAAAACTTACCCAGGTCATGGGTTTCTTGAACTAAGGCCCATGTACCTTTTTCACTTCACATTGAATCCAAAATATCAGGTAAGGAAAGAGTTTATGTAGTTTCCAGAGTTATATTGGATAAAGAAAGAGTTTATGTAGTTTCCAGAGTTAATTGAGCTTTAAGTGACCAGCAGACTTGCTACCCAAAGCGAACCGTTAATACTATCTTGCAGAAAGCAGTTGCTTTATGTTCGATCTTGCAAAAGCACAGCGGTTAGCCTGGAGCTTTTGCATCGGGTTACACTCACGAAGAAAAGTTAATATTAGTAACCACTGGAGAAAACAAACAAAATAGGAAATTTGGTTTGAAGACCAATAAGATGCTACGTAACCTTTTAGATATCTTGAGGTACCAACTGGAAACACAAACGCTCCCAACCCCTTGAAATTTTGAAGCTCTATAAGCCGATATGAGGGGAGTCCAGAGGGATATTGACTTGTCTAAGCATTTATGAGAAGTAAATTGTGTAGTTTAGCCCCTTATTAAACATCTGATAGGATGCCTTCCGTTGTTTTATCCGACTGAATAAACCATACAAAAATGCATATTCTGATTCTGATGGCGATGCTTCTACAGACAAGCGGATCAATAATTGTGATAAGGACAGGAGAATTATTAGTTCATGGAAATATGGGAACTGGAGCTCAGTAATGGGGATAAAGACAGGCACGGAAGCATTGAGATCTTTCAACCCTCAAGAGAAGGTTGTCTAATTGGCCGAACATACCAGCCACATGATTCCCACCAAAATAGTTTTCCCATCCTCCCCCTTGCTAGGAACAGCAGGAACGAAATAGTAAAGGAGACCAGAAAAGTTACAAATCTCGCAAACAATCTCTTTCACTGTTACTCTTCTCCTGAATAGACAATTCGGATGAACATAAGAAGGTTCAAACTCTCGGATGTATCTTTCCTAACATACTGTCCGAAATTAGCATGGCAGCACTTGCGCCATTTGGAGAGGACCCAATGCCAATAAATGCAAAGCCTTGAGATTATGTCCAAGGGATAATCCATTTCAGGAACCTTAGCCCTTCAAGTATATTTACAATCCGCCATTAGCTTGAGCCTGATTCTGTTCTCAATGTTCAGTAGTTATACTAGCTCGTAAGAAACAACATATTGTACTACTCAAACTTTACACTCCTGCAACGGAAATGGACATCTATAATTGTGTTTTACTGGTTCGTTTCATCGCCACAATATGGCCACATGAAAGCAAAAGAGAAGTAGAAGGACTAGAAGGAAGCCAATTCATGAGCTAAGAGGCGAGAGGATAGCATCACCTTCATTTAAGGAGATGCAATTTCTTGTTTCCAAGCAACATTATTTTTAAGTGACCGACGCAAGATAGGAGAATGTCATCTCTTATTGAGATGGGAAAAAATACTACAAACGTGTATCGTGTCCCACCGTGACTAATGAAGCCTCACCACTGAGTTATTAGCTTTAAAAGAAGAAATTAGCACTACAAGTCTAGAGCAAGTAGACGTACATGAGGCGAGAATGGTAATCAAAATCGTGATCAAGTAATGGCGTCAAGAAAGATAATTGCAGACTCACAAAAGCTTGCAGTTGACAAGCTAACATCGCAGATACTCTTTCCTCTGGTAACTTGCTTTATCATGCAAGACATGAGATAGAAAACGGAAAACATATGTTGTGGTCTCGCACCGCAAAGCAAAATCAAGTTTTGAAGAAGAAAGGACAAACTAAATAATTAACTCTTGAATTTCAAAACTCTGTTCTCTTCACATATATCTTTGGAAGCATCAAAAAGCCATGACCTCTTATAGTATTCCCAGACTACCATAGTTATCAACATTAGACTGGACACGGACCAGGCAGGGGGGCGGTTCACTGGTTCAATCACTGGTCCACCAGTTGAACTGGTCTTACAATTAAATACATATGTCTATAAAAGTAGACAATGAGATAAATGAAAACTAATAGCAAAATTATAGTTTTTTCTTGAAAAATTAGAGTTTCTTCTTGATTAACTTTACTCCATACGACTGGGGGATGTAGTAACACCTTAAACAACAGTGCTTTAGTAACTAAGGCCTCCTTTGACTATTAAAATTGCATATTGTAAATCACAAGCTGCACACGTTATCACCAGTCAAGCCGCTGGTTCAAGGGCGGTTCTTGCCTGGTTCCACAGTGCTAGCTGGTTTGCCTCTGGTTCATCCTGGCACAAACGACGAACCAAACACTTTAACCTTCTGTTCACGATTGAACTGGCTTGGTTCTGTCCGGTTCTGACAACTATGCTGAAAACTAAAGAGCAAAGAAACTAAAATGAATCTAAAATACATACTAGTCATCCAAAAGTAAAAAAAAAAAATCCCAAAATAACAAGGTCTTTGCAGGCTTGGCAGGTCCCATGGCTTTAATTCCTATAATTTTAACAAGCTAGGAAACGGGTGGTCTAATACAAAAGAGGGCTGACGACCGCATATATGTTCTTCACATGGGAGAACATGAGTGACAAACTGAGAGGCTTAATTTGGAAGCAAATTCTCATACGAGGCAGGTGCTCACTCTCTGTCAACAAGAAGTCACCATGTACTATGTCACTGCTATTTTTCTCCCTATCGCCAGGCTTGGAGACACAACGTGGGGATAACAATCACAGAACACTCCGAGATGTACTATTGACAGAAAGATGTAACAGTGGGGTGCCTTATACATGATCGATACCATGGAAAGAGGAGAGAGAGTTATCTCCCACTTATACCTAATTACCTATGATGCCCTTGTCAGCATTTCCCATCCAAACAAAAAAGAAGTCAATAAATGCAATGTTATACTAACACTATGGTTTGACAACTAACTTCTTTTAGTATCTGGTTTTAGTTGCAAGGTAGGGCAAAGTTGTGCCTTTTTTGGACAGCATTTTCATTGCTTTCATTTTTATGATTTAAGCAAATGTTGCTTGTTTACCATTTTAATATTCTGTCTACATAAACACCCTTAAGGACACTAGCTATAATAACTATGCTGTCCAATTTGCAAGGTAGGGCAAAGTCTATGCCTTGTCTAGGTAGCATTATCATTGTCTTCATTTTAGTGTTTTTAGTAAGGTTTCTTTAGCAATTTCACCTAAGTGGAAAATAAGGGAAAAAGTTTATATCAACCGATAAAACAAATATACAAAGGGAGAAGTGAGCACTTGACGAAGAACTAATCAGGGAAGAATTAACAAAATAGTAAACTACCATCAAAGAAATATACCAGAGACGTCGACTTCCTTGACCTCATTTGAGAAGGCACAGTTATCGCACATCCCTGAGCACAGAGAAAATAAAGGCAAGTTTGGCAATACTTAGGGTAGCATCTAAAAGCATGAGATAAAGAAGTTCAAAACAGAAAATTACTAACAAAAGATACCATTGCAATCTTGTAATGGCTCGGCAAAATGGCAGAAGAAAGCACTTCGACGGCATTCTTTCTTAGACTGAAATAAGATAGGTTTGGATAAAGAACAAAAGCATGTGCCATGCGCAAATTATTAGTTCATAGAGCAAAACTTCATATGCCTTCCAGACTGGGCCAAAGAGTACTTAGAAATCTGGATCAGACTGCTGCTTTTACAGAGGAGGAAGCTCAAGTCCTTTCTAGAAACAAGGACTGATTCCGACAAGTAAACAGTTTATGGATAGCCAGCCAAACAATGTTCAACAGTCAGCCAAAAAATAATGACCCAGCAATCACAAGGAAACTTTTCCTGGATTAGTATACCATGTGAAACACAGGTCAGTTACCATCACCAACTACAAACTCTTATTATGTGTGGAAATTAATGTCTTCCCCTAGTCTGCTATGATATTCTTCTTGATGGCCCCACTGGCATGTTTTAGATGTTCTTGAACAAAGCAAGGAGTCGGAAACTAGAATTAAACGAAAACTAGAATTAAAAATAAAATAAATAAATCATCCTTTCTGCATATCCTGTGATCCGGTTTAATTGTAAAAAAACATTGATGCCAAACCCAGTCCTACCTTTTACTGCCTGTAAACGATTAGGGGGCCTTCCAAATGATCTGATAGATGAACTGTGACATATATAAGATAAAAGAATTATACCTGACAATAGCGCACTATGTCGTAGAGATTTTGCAGTCCAGAATTTTCATAGAAGACCATCGAGCTCTGTTCAAGCAAGTGCCACCTCCAGGTATTACGTAACGGTAAGTCTACTATTTTAAACTTAATTTTAAAACAAAACTTTTACCTGCCTAGGAACATCACCAGGCCTAAAGTAGAGTAGGCACTCAGAAGGAAGTCCATCTCGACCTGCTCGACCACTTTCCTACAGTTTAGAATGTTAAGAGAAGACTATGTATATGGATATACAAGATTATGAGGAGATTTAAGAACCTGATAATAGGTCTCCATTGATTTGCTAAGGCTGTGATGTATGACAAACCTGACTACAAGGACGTACTATCAATAGATAACAAATATTTAAGACACAAACAGATATACAAGCAAATTGGCAAGCCAAAGAGGATTTTAGTTCAGATAGTATATGAGTAACCGTCTTTGTATCATGGAGCAAAAGCAGTGCAGGTGCCAGATCATACATGAAAAGACTCTAGGCTCCAAAGATAGGAATGTAATGTAATTTGAGTTCAGTACACATTCAACCCCTTTATCTGACCAAGTCAATTAAAGCTCAAAAGGAATGCAACTTTGTGTTGTTTGTGCCATTTCTCCAACAAAACCTATAAAAGCTTAAAAGCAATGCAACCTTGGGTTGTTTGTGCCATTTCTCCAACAAAACCTACTTTCTTTGATTCTTATTGCATAGTCAGAATTGATATGCAGCATTCTTATGAACCAGTGATATCCAGTCTTCTTACAGTGTACAAGAACGTAAGCGTATAAAGGACTAGATCCACATGGACCAATATGGAATCTTACCCCACGCTGTCAAGTACTGCTAGTTTGACGCTCCTTCCGTCCCAAAATTACTGCTCATATTTCCTTTTTGAGCTGTTCTAGAGATATTGTTCACTTTCCATTATGGGATACAAATCTTTTACCCTCCTCCATCTTTACATTTGTTTTAAATGAAATAAAGTAACAGGACCCCACCATTAATTTCTCTCTTTCACCACAAGTACCATCTGTTTCTTCTCTCTCTTCCAAGACTACAACCCAACATAACTGCCAACCTTTCTCCACCCTTTACAATCCAGTTTCGTTCCCCCTCCCTTCTCTAAGCCTTCTCTCACTTTTGGCCATCACGCTGCCTCTTTTGAACCACCACCACGTCCTTTCAATCATCACCACCTGTGACACAAATCTGTCACCAATCCAGAGCCATGCAAGCTAGGCTCGTCGCGGTCAAATTTCATCATCAGATTTGGGTTACAATGCCACCTCAAGCCACATGCCAAGCACCATTTTACCAATAACCAATTTAATCTGACAAATGAATCTGATGTTAAGGTGTTCGACCAAGAGATCAACTAGGTTTCAAGTAGGAGTTCCACTAGGCATTAAGGCGTTCTTCAGGCAGTAAGGATTTCAACCTTAGTTGCACAAAGCCGGGGCGGGGGCGGGGGCGGGGGCAGGGGCGGGGGCGGGAGCGGGGGCGGGGAAGCGTAAGCACCAAGAAGAATTTGAGGTTGGGAGCGGCTTGAATAAATAAATGCGTAAAGAGTATTATCATTTGTTTAGCATAGTTTACATAGATAGCAACAATAGACAAGGAGACTTTAAGGACTTGAAGGAAGAGAGAAACAAGGAATTGAGTTGAAAAGAGCTTGATTTTCATATATTCTATTATTTGTTCCATGCATCTCTATCCAGCTAGCGAGATCGAGTTCCCATCTTAGCTTGAGACGAGATCCCATCGAGCTCCTAACTTGGGATCGCAAAAGCGAGTTTCCGAGAGAGAAACATCACCATATTAGGAGTTTCCTGCAACTAAGATTTCAACTAGGCATGGCTTGGTGTGTGCAGAGACGGTCTTGGACCCAGGTGTCATAGGCATTCTGGTCGAGCGTAGGCATACCAATTAGAGGTGTACGACACTGCTGAATTGTTTTTGTTTTTTCTTCTGAGTTGAGACGAAGGTGGAGAATGGAATTATAAATTTTTTTCAGTCTTTGGTTCATAATTCCCAAGCGCTGCGAAAACTTTTGGAATATGCCACCATGATTGAGATTCGGGTTGCACCCCCAATACAGGTTTGGATTTTAGAATTTTTTATTCTTTTTCTATGGTTTGAATTACTCACATTTTTCAGCCTTTGTTTCATGATTTGTGAATGCTAAGGATATTTTTGGAAGCAACTACCATGATTTAGGTCAGGTCTGAAATGTAAACCTTTTTTCTCTGGTTCCAAAAAAAAGGACAGTAGTGATAGCTTCCAACTATATTACCTGGGACGTGGATCGTTTTGGTTCGTGGAACTGTAACGAGAATGCAGCATGCCACTTACCGGAGAAGTGGCACGTTAGGGGAGGTTCTCCAGATCTATAAGACGGAACAAGGAACATTTTGTCCGGATGAGGAACGTTCTTAGGATGGCTTTTGTATACAAGTTTAGCTTTATTCCTTTGAACTAGGACTGATATTGATGCTCAAAAGTCAATACAATTAATCAAACAGATTTTGTTCCTTAATATGTTCTGTTTAAATCCCCCAATACATTTTGTGTAGATTATGTTGATTAATCTTTTCAAAGAAAGACAAGTTATGTTTATGTTTATCAGTAATTTTTTAACAATTGATCTATCCTTGAAAATTGACATGTTTTAACTGAGTCACGCAGCTGTCTTCTATGTAACTTGAGTAGTGAGTACATGCCAATCAAAAAGCAGTAGTAATGAATATATAGCAATCTTCAACACAACTCTCAGCTACCTACGACTTTAATCTACTTGAGAACTTGGAAGCATAAGTCAACCAGTCCTCCTCTCTTTCTCACTGAAGAACAGCCTATCTCTTCTCTCTTCTTTCTTAATTGTGGGATTCTGAATTTTTTTTTTTTTAAAGTGGAATTCTGAAATTCACAATCCAGATCACTAACAATCCATGATCTGGAACGTGCAATCCAGAGCGGGAAAGGCAGGTATACCAGCGATTTTTGGAAACATTGGCTTCCAATGACGTTGACAGTAGCTTTTGTGCTATGGTGGTCGTGGTGCTGTACCAAAAAAAGAAAGGAGAATAAGTAGGAAGAAAATTACAGGGATGACAGCTAAAAGGACAAGTTGTGACGCGTGAGACGTGGAAGAAATTTGTCCGGGCTCACTAGTTTCACTTCTCCAGAGGGTATAGTCGACAACTGAACGACTATGAAAACTTAACAACTATGATCAACTTCCTAAACAACCGAGTAAAGCCAATTGTGAGCAATAATTTTGGGACGGCGGGACTACATATTAACCGTCTCCTCCCTCTCTCACCCACAATATCATGCGTACAGATCTCACTAGGCCCCTTCCACCCATGACAGAGCTCAGCCCATTTTTAAATCCATTAGGCAACCCTCGATAGAATACATGCCAAAAGTACATAGAATAATTTGTCTGGTCGCAACGTTTGATGTCAGTATATACTCCCATCTCGTTTTTTGGTCCATCAGAAGCCATTAGGGCCAAAGCCACACAATCAGGAGCAGCCCCCCCCCCCATACAAGCGGACTCATTTGTAACCATAAGAACCGATGATAATAATCAACCGCAACCAAGGAGACCAAAATTGTACTTCACTGCCTTTCTCCTCTACTATAGGGTTTTATACTTTAAAGCCGTGACTTCCTGTAAACCATTCATAGGCTCTACATCAAATGAGTATTAAAATCTGTATAAAGCAAATGCACCAACAAAATGAGAAGCCATATATAAGAAAAGGAAAATCAGATAACAAACAGTGCTAACCATCTGGTTTGTTGATTCCCATACCAAATGCCACCTGTTAAATGAAGTAGGTAATATGGTAAATCAATATTACTACAATTAAAAGATGGAAGTTCTGGTTTACACACCGTACCAACAATGACCTGCAACCTGTTATTGCTCCATCTGCGTCAACAAATACAAAACTAAAGACCTCAAGATGCATAGTCGGACATGAAAAATGAAGTAAGAAACAAGCTCCTGCAGTCATTGTGTCACGTGGAACAAGGTAACTTTGTCTGACATCAACGGGCCTTATGGTACGTATCTATCTATAATGTTTAATAGAAGTTTAGATGGAATAAGGCAAAATTTTGCAAGTTTCCTTAAATTTTACCAAAAATTGGCATGCATCTACCCAGGAGTCGTCAATTCATGATTGTTAAGAAATTACTGAAAAGGAAGAAATCTTCATTCCCTGTTCTCACTTTAAGCATTTGGCTCAAACGGACAATTACATCCAGCCAACTGTCTTTACTTCCATCAGTCACTTAAGTGCTTACAGCCATTGCTTATTCTGCTTCTTTTGACTCTCTGTCCTTGTACAGAGGGATACAAGCGAAAACAAAACAAATAGGTCTTGGGAACCATACTGTTACATGTTGTCAATCATACAATTTAGTTCAGAATATTGCATGAGATGGCTATCGATAACACTTATAGTGACCTGAACATTTGAAGAACAGTGACCACTTTTTTTTTGACGAAATAAGACCTTGTTCAAGAAATGCATAGCTATCTCATTCTAAGTTTAGAAGAAGGCAAGCTGTTTTCAGGTAAAACAGTTTCAAGTCAATTGGACAAAGGAAAAAGAACAGAATAATCCTGTCTGTAAAAGATTCCCGTCTTGCCTCAAGCAGAAATAGTCAACTGCACTAAACTTGCGTTCTGGGTTTCCATGTTCACCGTCATTAATAGCAATAGCATGACGCTCTACTTTGAGAAGTCACTATTGTAAACCACAATTAGCTTGACAAGCCAGAAGTCAAAAAAAGTAAACTAAATATCAACCTTATTGATAAAGGTCATATTTTTAAACAGAAAATCTTCAAAACATAGGACATGGAGATAGAAAAACCATGCTAATAGTTAACATTTTTAACAGCCTCCTTCCTAAAAGGTCAGCACATTTCTTTTGGGGGAGGAAGACCATGAAAACTTTCATGTAGAGGAGTCAACCAGCTAATACTACTATTTCCCTCCTTTTCTTTCTTCAATTTCAGTTCGATAAGTTCTCTTCAAAGCCTACCAATAATGAGGGTAAATGGAAAGTAAATTCACCGAAAATCAAATGTTTTATATGGCTCTCTTGAAACTTGGTCTTTCAATTCAAAAGGGAGATAGAATCATGTCAATTACATCAGATACAAACATCATGTTTGTAACATGAAGCTTGCAGTTTATGCCTCATAAACCAACAGTGGCCCATGTCAGATACAAAAACATAGTAAACTACAGATAAAGGTTTATTCCAGTTCGTGCCAAGATAGACAGACATCCCATACATACATATAGAAATGCACACGTAAATCTATATCCATTTCAATACATATTCGTTTAGATATAACGACAACGCGTTGTGTCCCATGCGCCCTTAGTATTGCTTTAAAAAATGGTCAAACTCCTTGATAGCTTTTTATGTGACTCAACATTTCTACTCTTACTACTGTATACCTTTTTCCTTACAAAATAAACCTGCTAGGCAAGAGGATAGCAAATTACATATTCAGCCATGCCCAATTGTTTGAAGGTTTCTTCACCCTTAGGAGTAAGCCCGCAAGTATTACCTGAGTTTCTAAGCTATGAACACAGCCATGATAGTTGCTGACAAAAAAGACACACCATAATTTGTCAAAACCATGTCAAGGATTGTCTGGCAGGTTTCAGTTTAGGCTGATGATTCACTCCTTCGGTAACTGAAAACGATCAGTAAGATCCTCTGTACCAATTGATACGCAATACATTTCGGACAATTTAATTCATTTCAATCAAAAATTGTCCTAGTGAATTTAACACTAGTAGCTATGAGTCACAGCAGGGCATGCACAATAAAGACCTTCTTGAGGATAAGGAAAATAAACAAAAACAAATCATCAGAAAATGGGGCTTACAGCATATGAACTTTCTCACGAGCATTTACATCCATATCTGCATGGTAGTAATCAGCAGAAATTCCTCTCTCACGTAGTTCCTTCGCAACCTACAATTCTTAACGACATAGAAGAATCATAAATAGACAAATATGTACCAAAGTTCAAAACTGGGTGAACAGGAAACTAACAGCTAAATTAAAGGTAAGAAAATAATAGAACAGCAAAATATGTATAGGTCTAGACAAACTTACCAGTACTGAAGACTAATTAGATAATTTGCATTTGCGTGTGCATGATTTGGAACTTAGACAAAGTAATGAAAAGACTATGAACCTAATATAAATTCAACCAATTGTTTGCACAGTTCTTATGTAGTTGAGGTGAATTACTTTTTCTAACATGTTAACTACGGTATCAGACATAGTGGAAATGGAGCATGAGAGCAAGCATACAATACCACCTCATAGTAAAGTAGCACTATTATAATAGCAGGATAAATAAGAATATTATCCCTCTATCACACTTCAAAACAGATATTGCACAAACACCGTACACCACATAATAAATTTCATGTATCAAAAAAGACACATGTTAATCACCAGATCCCTACCAGTAAACTGTAGAATGCCAGTAACTGTGAATAAATTTTTAGTGGAGTTTTGCATATCTCCTACATGAACGAAGACGTTGGTTTCACACATCAGTGTGTCCACAAGAAATCAAACTCTAAATAACCCATTGTCTTAATTTGGATTCAGGTAGAAATATTATTGATCTTATATAATGTTTTCTCCAAAGGCTTCTGAACACTTGACCTCAAGAAAACAAGGGAAGAACAACAAAAAAAGTAATCACTATGAACCCTGTATTACGGCATTCCAAGTAAAAACTTCTGCTTCATTAGTGAGAAAATAACAGAAGAAATGACCATGTCAGGAATAACCAGCATCACATGTAATCCAGACCTGTTCGCACTCCCTTCTAGAAAAGCAATATACTATTCCGGATTCATATTTAGTATATGAACTTTTAATAAATTCTGCAACTTCATCGATAACAATCTTTCCCACAGATGACTTCTCCCGTACCTGCATAGAGTTATGTTTGCTTAAGAAGTTAAGCAGAAGCAATAGGTGTTTAACCACAACCTAAAAATAGCTATAGTATACCATGTAAAAAAGATTTGGTCTGTTGACTGTGCTAATAAATTTAATGCATTTTGGCATGTGTAGCATCTCCATCAGGTCTGTTTGGACTTTTTTAGTAGCTGTCGCCTAGAAAAAAGCAATAAATTTTTGTTGGGCAAAATCTCAATAAGAAAAGAAAAGCAAGAGAAAAATAGTAGTCTGTACTGTAGGTGAATACATACTGTCAAAGCAATCACAGGGATATTGGGAAACTGGGTCTTCAGAATACCAAGATTCTTGTAGTCTGGACGAAAATCATGGCCCCACTGACTACAACAATGTGCCTCCTATATGGCAAGCAACATAAACATCAATCATAGATTTGTAATTCTACACAATTCGTCAAGATGCTACCTGTGGAGAAGGGTTAGAGGCATCAAATTGGCATTCAATAACCTAACCCATCTTGACAGGAGACAAGAACAGCCACAATTTCAATAGAATATGTCATGACACCAACGTTGGAAGTGTAAGAGCCTGCCAAAGCTAATGCATTCTGCCTCCTCCAGAAGTAGCAGAGCGCGTGGACTAACTAAGTGCAACTGAAGAACCTGATCAGGCTTGACGTCCCATTAGCTTTTATAAAAGAGATTGTTTACTTGGAGAATGCCAGCACAGATAATGCATGTTTAACAGCTAGTGCTATGAGTTTAAAGGCAATAGCAACCTTTCAGATAGATCCATCAAAAGTTTGAAGCACTACATCAACTATTGTTAGGCCGACAATACGTGAACATAACGCTTTTATCCAATAAATTCATGCTACAAAAGTTGAAGACAAAGGAATGTGAACAACTGGCCTCACTTCTCCTTTTTCTAGAAACCCAACCCAAACAAATTCTGACCAAGTCTGATATTTTCCCTTATTGTCTCACTTCGACAGCCACTGTAGATGTCTTGCCGCTTTCCAAGACCATGGATTGAGTCACAATTGAGCAGCCTTGCTGTTCAGAAATCAGCCTCTATTTTAGACATAAACCTAGATACTTTTCAAGAAACAGAGCCCACCAAGTAAACCGATCGTGGGCAGGTCTATTCCAAACTGACTTAGCTTAAGTTAACTTAGAAACTAACATCTCTAGCTGTCTTGCAAAAGCGAAGTAAAACAATGCTCATGAACTTATTATGATTCCTATTAACCTTCTTATCCAATTACTAAAACCCGGTCTCATTAATCCCTTTCGGCAATTGTCAAGAATGATATGCAGTTGCAAAATATAGGTCTTAGGGTTAGATATATGAGAATGTGAGGGGGGGGGGGGGGAGAGAGAGAAATAAAAGACGTGTTGTTGTGATATCATAGACCCACATCTTGTATGAGCCAACAGATAATTGGATCTACTAACAGCATTCCTCCTCTGGATCTGCAAATATATCTCACTTGCCCAACTTGTCTGACATATTTTGCGAGAGATATCCTAGATTTTATATCAAAGCTAGTATACTGTGGCTTCTGTCCAACCTCTTCATCAATGAATCTCAATGCTAGATGGCCAACACCCCATGATCCGCTTCCTAAATTGGCTAAGGATGTCAGACCGTAAGTAACTTAAGCGCTGTGAGCAAAACATATCAGTGTGTTGTCTGGAAAAAAGGGCTACTTAAATCAAAATAGTAGTCTGCAGTTTTCCTTAACATATGCTGCCTAGCTTTTCTTCCATCTCTGATCTTTGCCTTATATACTTTCTCTATATATTTAAAAGAGTCTTGTCCATATATGTTCAGCAAACACAAAATTGTTAGTTTCTATATATTCAGCCTACAATAAAGACATATGACAGCTCAACAGCGGCTCAAGCATGTATCTCCTATGAAACCATCGAGCAAGTGATGCTAAAGGACAGAAGAGCCTTTAGAGCATGCCATGTTATGGAAGTACATTACCCAGATAACAGACGTGTTCAATAGGTAACTAAAATATTGCCACTATGCAACCAAGCATGAATATCATGAATTACAAGCGCATAAGCATTAGTTAGGGTGGGGAGGCCCAATGCCAAAGAAGCCAGTATCATCTAGAAGGGATATTAATATTTATTGAATCTAACTGCCCTCACTAAGCCCTAAAACTGTAACAAGATATTATATCCAAAGCTGACACAAACTCACATCAATTGCGATCAGAGACAGACGACCAGCATTATGGCACTTTTCAAGCTTTGACATAAATCTCTTGCTCTTTGAAACCTTTTCTGGTGTAACATATAATATTTTAAGCTCCCCTTCACCCTTTTCAAGGGCCTTGTATATAAACTTCTCATCTTCCTTACCAGTTGTTGAGGTCAACATAAATGCTGGAATACCTAAAGCAGCCAACCCCATTACCTGAACCAGCAATTGCTGTCAGAAAGCAGTTACTTAGGCGCACTGGTATATGGCACAACATAATCACAGAGCACCTGATCCTGGATAAGTGAGAGTAAAGGACTGACAACCAGAGCAACTCCATTACGCAGAACAGCTGGAAGTTGGTAGCAAAGACTTTTGCCTCCACCAGCCGCCATAATCACCAGAATATCTCTTCCACTCATGATTGCGTTAATGATCTAATGATAAGCAACAAATACGTTAATGGCTTCATACACAGCACATATGAGACCAAGACTTACAATAATCACTACAAGACATAAAGAAAGTATGAGAGACTCCTATAGCATATGAAACATGTAGCTTTTATATTATATTACGGTTATGCATCAAAAAAAAAAGCAACAAAACAATTTTCATCAACTCCTTCACCTCCACCACAACTGGACCAAAAAGCATAAATCTGTCAAATATGCCTTTATTTTTTTGGTCATACAAGATGAAAGAAACAAGACAGATATGGATACTAGTTAAGTTTACCATTAACCGTAAGAAGAACAAAAGACTGTTCTTTGAAGGGCACAAATATTAGTCAAAGATTCCAGAATTTCCTTCCGCGTCTTTGATATTGACTTTAGCATGCCCTAAGGAAAACTCATCAACGAAAGTTACTAAGGAAGACTTGATCGTGAGAACTTCTCCACCAGCCAAAAAAAGCCAAAAAAAAAAGAAATATAACAGAATGTGGAAGCTCTTTATCATCAAAAGCCGCCTGATTTCTCTCACTCCAAATGGACCACATGGGTTACAATTCCCAGCCTCTCGCAACCCTTGACCTATCCCAGCCTAAAGTTCATTCCCAAGGGATTTGTGCATCACCCTTAAATGTGAACTTTATCCCAAAAAGCAAATTCCAGATCCCGCTGGACCACCTCACGTGCAAATTCTATTTATTGTGATCTACTTACCAATCGTCATGATGATTGTCCTCAATGTTGTCAAAACAATAGAAGGCTACCTTGGGAAGTGCACGAGCTTGCCAATCATTTTGAAGAGAATAATTACCTCGTATCCCCTTCCCAAATGTCAGATAAATACACAAGCAGACCTGAGCGTTTCCATTCTAAGCAACCCAGGAAGTACTGGACTGCTTCATTTGGGATATTGCTGCTTGGTGAAAAACTTCAGTAAAAACTGTGTGGGGGTGTTTGGCTACTGGTCCTATTCCAACAGGATTTTGAGTGCTCCGTGTTAAAGAGAAGGAGTACCTCGTATCCCCTTCCCCAATGTCAGATATATACATGAGCAGACCTGAGTGTATCCTCAGGCTAAGAAAGAAATTCCATCTAAGCAACCCAGGAAGTACTGGGCTGATTCATTTAGGATATTGTTGCTTGGTGAAAAACTTCAGTAAAAATTGGGTGAGGTGCTTGGCTACTGGTTCTACTCCAACGGGATTTTGAGTGCTCCATCTTTGGACATGTTGGACAACACTGTGCAGCTCACTGGGAGGGGGTGGGATGAGTCATATTGGAACAATAAATTCTTGTCAATCAAGGCCCATTCTGGGTCCCACAGTTATTGTCAATGAAGGCCAATTTTGCAAGCAGTGACGTCAAAATGTGAAGTTTAAGAGGCTGGAAGAGATTGATCGCTCTCCGGATAACTGGATTAAGATATTGGGATGGTGATGTCTAAGTTGTTTAATTAGATGCAACCTTATACTACTCCTTGATATGGCTCAAAAGATCTCGACCGCTGCGTAGGATTGTGATGCTATTTTACATAGTAGTAACTTCCGTATGTCAGGAATATGATCACTACCTCTAAGCTTCTAGGTCATGTGAACGTGAGAATGCAGCCTCGTGTTGCAGCCAGGACAGAGGAGCACATCATGGGGATCACTATGATGAAGTACTATCAGGTGATTTACAGTTCCTTGGCATCGCCCCCTCTACTTTCTTCTAAATGGTAAAATCGTCGGGACCAAAGTTTATGTTGGGGTTTGACTCTCACCTCCTCGCTGAACTGTCCTGACTCACAAGATTACTCCTGCTTTTTGTCTTTGCAACCTAGCCAATGACACCTAATCAAACATATGTCTTACTCAAGTTCTTACAGAAAATGACAAGTTTGTCTAAATAACAATTCCAAAAAATTACAGAATACAAACGTCTGGCGTTAATGTTAACAAAAAATACACTGACCTCCCGCTGATTTGCACGGTAACTGGATATGCCAAAAACATTGAACCTCATATCGTCAGCTTCAGAGTCCCACGGAAATTCTCCTGACCAGTTCTCTGCAGAAACAGCTGCACCATCTTTGTCGAGGCTTTCATTTGCTTCACAACTTTCCAACAGCGCCTTCAATTCAGATTGCCTCTCGTACAATTTCTCTTGCCTATCAAGCAATACCTTTAACTGGTCTGGAAAGGACACGGAGAGAAGATAATATACAGTAAGATAGTAAAATATGTTTTGAATTACTAAGATATATGTGATCAGATACCAGAGACAGAAAACAAATTGAGCATATGAGAACAAAACAGATGATAGTTTTTTACTTCAACATCATAACAGACAGTAAAAGATCATCAATATCATATTAGTGATCCAGTGACACATATGTTTCATTTCCAATTTTTTGTTTTTGGACTAACATCATTACCGATTGTATTTAGAGCTGTTATACAAGTTCTCAAAGAAAGTTGAACGTGACTAAGTTTAAGAGTTTGTTTAAGACTTGTGATACAAGTTTTAGGAGGAAGTTGCGAGCAAATTCCACAAGTAAACTAAAGAATACATATAGCAACACGAAGAGTTTGTTTCAAGATATTTCAGTGGGTACAATATCTATGTCATTCAGTGCACAATAAATTCCTTAAGAAAAACCATCACAGTGTTCTTTTACTACGATGTTCAAAAGAGAAAAAAGGAAACTAAAACTATATTGATCATCAACCACACCGAAATAGTAAAAACTGTTGGGGTTTTCCATAAAACCTTGATATGTGATTGACATTCTTATTGGAGTTAATAATATTGCCACGAAGCTTTATATTCTCTTTTAAGAATGATATTCCCTTAAGTAAATTCATAATTGATCATGAATCTTGGTCGAGTCTTTTAGTATTACTCGAGGGTTGATTCAATTTATTAAATCAATAGATGAACAAGGCTATGAATCAGGTACTTAAGGATCAGATATAAATGTTTCAAAGCTACAGCAAATTAATCTTAAGACATTTATGAAGATCTTGTCAAAGGGCAATTTGCAGAGAATTAGTAATAAGCGCTTAAATCATATTTCCTGGACTAGAATGCAATTAGAGTTATTTAGTGTTGTTGACTGTATGCTGTGGATAAGGTATGCTGAGATAACCTTATCTAAAATCATATTGTAGCTAGAAGAGGAAACCATTTAGGATCCCCCTCCCGGCCTTAATTGTGAACAGATCCAGAGAGAGAATGATTAGGCCTAGTATTACAATACTAGGCTAGTCATGTTTCTTTCGGGATAACCAATTTTCATTTTTTTCGTTCTCTCTCTCTCTCTGAAGAAGCTTTCTGAAAGTTAAGTTTGTGATAGAAAAGCTTGGAGTCCATTCTCCAGGGTCCTACAATCTCCTAGGTGGGAAGTTTTAAGGACAAGCTCAGTCCATCATAGCCGAATCCTGCTAGATCTGCCAAGCAGTTGGTCAGTTTTCTTTTCGGTCTTGTTTTATAATTGTCAGGTTCATGTAATACCGCAAGAATATCGTGGGGCAAGTACGGTTGTTAATTTTTTTTAAAAAAAACCTTGGATTCCCAATAAAAACACAACAGGTAAATCAGATTGCTGTGGGTTCTTGCCATGACACAGGTGGAGAGTAAACAGTGCAGGGCAAGACTTTACTGAGTTGAGTTTAATCTTGGCTCAATCGTATGACGAACGAATGCATGCAGCACTAAAACTTTATTTTGTCCCACTCCATGTCTCGTCTTCCTCACTTATTCTAAGACAAGTGAAGACGGGACCATCTTTCCGTTAGATTGCATGCAGGACAGTTTTCAACTTTAATAAAAAGTCTAAATGTTTTCCCAAATTTCAGAGCTCCTTTCATTAATCATAGGCAAGCAACCCAACGCAATGAATCTTGACTTCCCCTTATATTTACTCCTACCATTCGTATCAGAGTTCTAGTTCTTCAGGAATAGCTAAGAATGAGCTTCTCTGATCTGGGTTAGTAGTTCTTCTTACAAGGTATCGAAAAGCGGGCTTCCTCTTTCCTTCTGCCTGAGAGCCAATGGTTAAGACTTTCAATCCCAACAAGGTGTTTCCAGAACCTGGAATATATAATAGGCTTTGTAGCACCTCTTCCAACACGGGGCTATTCACTTTTTCTTGTCATATGTAACAATTTGATAGTTTTAGAATGGGTGTGCCCTGCTGCTTTGGGGCTCAAAGAATAGCCACTTAAACTTTGTCTGTTAGCCAAATAAACCACACCTTGTCGAAGCAGATTCATCACCGAGTTTATTCAAGCATCACGTTTTGTCATTCCATGATCATCAGCATATACTACAGCATGTACTACGGAATGGTACAAGCACACATTCTGATCACTAAAACTTCTTACCATTTGTCAGTGGTCAATGTCACAGCAAACTACGCTTGTGGAAAGATTATCTTTATGTACCTTTATATAATTATTCTGATCACTACAAGTATTACTATTCATTAACGCGACTGCAACCGGCGTAGATTAGACCAACTCATAAATAGCATTTTCGTAATACCATAAAATCCTGAATCGTACTTGTCATTTCAAACAAAAAGACTGACCCAAACCACGTTGTTTTTGGAGCCACGCTAACACAAACGATTTCCCCCGTGCATGTGTACAGTTACACCTAATGTGATGTTTTCTCTTCCATTGTTCAACAATGACACCAGTGATATCAAGCCCTAGTACAAGTACGGTATCAATTATCTCATATCAACAGAGTACCTTGCAGTAAAATGTTCCAAGAAAAAGACCTAAATGCAAGAGGATTAAAGCAGACGCAAAAACTCAATTCATAACAGCGTCAACATTTACATGTAAGAAAGTACACAAAAGAGGGAGTAAAAAAGGAAACCTTGAACGTCGTGAAGCTCAACTTCAACGTTGAGAAGCTCCTCTAAGATTTCCTCGGTAATCGCCATCCCCCTCAAATCCCGCCTGTCGGAGCAAAATCCCCCTATATTAGAATGCCTGTATTATTCTTATTGGTCTCTGCCCGTTTAACCATCGAATAATCTCTATGATAGGGTTAGGCCCATGAAGAGAAGACTGTTGATCCGTTTTCTTGGGTTTTCCTTATTTCCCTTGCCCATGGCGGTGTTTGGAACGAGCAAGCCCGAGACCCGAAAGTTTGAATTTGGCCTTGGTGTGGGCACTTAAATTCCAACCCAAAAGTTATTTTGGATTTGTACCGGATGGTCTAGACAAGGCAAGTAGGATTCGAACTTTGATTCAAAGTTATTTTGAATTTGTATTGAACGGCTTAGAGAAGGCAAGTAAGTTTCAAACTTCATCGATGTTCGAATCCACATCATTTAGATTTGAAGGTTAAATACAAGCGCTCAAAACGCAAAAGGTTCACTACATATCAATAGGCCGAAATTTGAAGGCTTTTGTTGGCCTAACAAGGTTTTGAACTTCACATAAGATCGAACTCACGTATGTGGACTTGAAGGTGGACTTCGTGAATTGATGGCTAATTGAGGTTTTGAAGCCTTTAAGTTCGGAAGCATTCGGACTTTACTTCAGAGTTCGAAGCCCAAACCCAGAAAAAGAATATTCTCACGTGGTTGAATTATCTTATTGGGGGAATAATTTATAAATGGATGAGAACTTATCAAAGAGAAACAACCTCATAAACCTGAAACAATCCTTTGAAGAAGCCTTTCTAAAAGGTCCTACGTAAAGGGAGGAGATCAAGGTTAAAAAAAAATTAGGGTGAGAGAGGAAAAAGACTAAAAAATAGAAAGGAAACAGAAGCATCAAAGAAACCTTTAAGTGTTATGGCTTACATGTATAGGGTTCCAATCACCGCTAGTAGAAAATTTTGTAACTTGGGTGTTAACCCACCCCCACCCCCCTCTATTCAATAATTTTTTTTTCATTACTTCATATTGGTTTCTTATTTATATTATCCAGAACCGGTGTCATTGGTTTGTTCGACGATATAATTAACGATCTGACAGGTGTCTAATCGGAGAGAGGATCCTCACAGCTAAAGATAAACATCAGCACAAAAACTCGGTCTCAATGAATGTTTGTTTGCACTTGGTTTCTTATAAACCTTTTGTTCTTTAAGGTCTCAAAATATAGCAGTAACAAAATCTAGCACGCCCAGTGGGATTTGTCTCACCTCCCATCTCCATATGTAGAAACCAAAATCCTCTCTCTTTTGAATGTTAAAAAAAAATGTACTAATTGCCTTAGGGACATAGAAGTCATAATAACTTATGTTCTGATAATCAAGAGGCCTTCGTCACAAGAGATCAGTCGTCTGATCTCCTGGAAAAATGCCCTTCTCAGGGCACCCACCCGAGAGGCATCAGGGCACCCACCCGAGAGGCATCAGGGCTCTTTGTTCGTCCTATTGTTTCAAGGGTGGCATCACCCTTCCGAGAGACCTCAAGGCGTTTTATGTGTCCTGTCATTTTAGAGGTAATGTCGACGGCCTTCGAGGCCTTGGGGCACCGTGCGGCTCCTGTCGTCCCTAGGGTGGCACCTTTAGTACAGAGACCTTAGGATATCACGCGCATCCCGTGGCGTTTGAATCTACTTGTGTTGCAAAAAAAAACCCTTCTAGAGAAGACAGCTGAGGACGTCAAAAGAACTATAGAAGGACTTGTTTGATCTGCTAAAAATATTCTCCAGGAAGGAAGTTCAATAAAAAAAAAAAAGGTGAGCTTTCTTCCTACCACAAGGAAGCAAACAAATTGGTAGCAGTCGCTAAAACAGTGGCGATAGCCAAGCCTTATGCAAATCACGGTTGTTCAGATAGTGAACCGAGCCAAAGGGCACGAGAAAACTGCTATTGCAGCTAATGCTTCCCTTTCAGGAACAAAGCCTCCAACATAAAGGCTAGAAGAAACTGGTTGACTCTTCGTGCATCAATTCAATCGTGCCACCTAAAGTAAAAGGACGATTTATAACCGTGGCTGAAAGGCAGAAATGACTAGGTCGGACGCTGGCTGCCCCAAACTAAGATCCTCCAATTCGAATGACAGTTAGGATGCCAACCCGAAACCTAGTCTCAAACATTTCTCGAGATTCAAATCTCAACTCCCACCAAGTTTGTTTAGATCTTCATCAAACTTCGAATCTTCGCAAAGTTTCAAACTCAAGTCAAGGCCCAAATCCTCATCTTGGTATGACTAGAAAAAGTAAACATATGAGGGAAGGCCATGGCACTGGCCAAGAAATGATGTACGACCATCAGCCTATTAAGAGAAGGTATATCCCGATCAATTCGTCGCTCAAAGGAACCCCATGTCTTGTCTATGTAGACAACATAGGCATGTCCCCTTACTCAGTGAACCCTTTAACGGGTGGAGCGAACCGCCTCGAAAAACCCTCTAAGATATTGCAGAAGTCGCCATCTTATTTAACTAAAAATATAGAGTGACTCTAAAATGTTCAAAAGGACGACTAGTCTATCGAAAACTAGGAGACGGGTTCGAGGACTAAGTTACGTAGCAGGATAGTGTTAGGCACCCCTCACCCTCTTTGATTCGCACTTTATTTGTATTGATTTTTGGTCTTACATACATGTAAGATGCAAAGTACGATAAAACTAATCCTAAGTTTTATTTTATATTTTTTATTTGAACTCAACGGTAGGCGTCGAATTGTCTATGTATCCAGTCGGACTAACTAGAATAAAAATTGCCATAGTTTGACTCTAACCCTACGGGAAGTAATCTACATCTCGAGACTTAGACTTAAACTCAACAATTTATAAGATTCTTTTTATTTTTGTAATAGAAATGTGACAGCGGGAATGAGAGACATTTTCTAAAGTGATTTTCTAGCTTTATTAAAATTACCTCTTAAAGTAGTTTATCTGGAAGACTCGGGGACGCACTCCAAATCATCCATAAGACTGGAGATAGCTAAAAGTCTTTTTAAAGTAAATATGGATAGCTAAAATTCTAGAGAGAGATAATGTATCACTTTATGGACAAAATGGTACGTAAGGTCTAAAGAGAATAAGCTTTTGGATTCCAGACTGAAGACCCTTGAAAATGAAGGTCAAGGCCTATATTTATAGATCTCTGGGTCACATAATCGAATAAGTTGGTTTTTCCCATCTATAAGACTGGAGATAAGTCAGAATATTGGATAATTGCAGATTGATAAAAGTCAATTAACTGACTAGTTAGTCAAAATCGGCCAATCTATCCCATAATTTAAAAAATATTTTTTTTTCAAACTTTGAGGCATTATCTGACCCTAACTTCAGTAATTATCTCTAATTTTGAAGATGGGATGAACCAAATTCGGGATTTATCAACTCTAACCATATAAATCATAGATTTTATCTTTATATCAGGAATAAGTTACATATTATATTGCTAAATTATCTAAACAAATATAATAATCTAAACATTGGACTGGAATGATACAATTGGACCGGACTGAACCAATTCACTAATGGGATCACTAGACAAGATTGTGCTATTGGTCTAGACAAGACTAATATGCAATTCAACTAGACTGAGACAATTAAAATGGACTGAACTAAATTATTAAATTAAGTTACATTACCAGGCCTAAGTTTAATAATAAACTCTAATTAATAATAAAATATACTATTTTTTAATTAATGGCAATTATAGAAAACGTGGTGTCTACAGAGTCCCTTAGTGAGAGAACTCTGCGCTAGCGAACATCACCCAAAAATAACACATTTGTAAAGTAAAACACAGAAAAGACCACAAAACTCTGAGCAGACTCGAGGACAGTGACACAAATATGAGGTCAGACCTTAAAGGGCTTCCTACGTATCCTTGAAGGTGGAATCAGACCAACGTAATTTGGAATAAAATACAGATATTGTTTGAAGTTAGAGCCAATAGTAACAATGGTTCGTTGTCCAAGGATACTAAATCTGAAGCTAGAACTGGAACTAGAGTCAAAAAACTCACTGCCTAAGAGCCTCAAAAGTGACAATGATTGGTTGTTTAGGCAAATGAGAATAGCGTATCTAGAAGTCGGAGCCAAAGGGAACGACGATTGGTCATCTAGACAAACTAAGGGTTTATGACTAAGAGCGGAAGCTAATAGTAACAACAATTTGTCGCTTAACCATGAGGACATACCCCTAGAAGCCAAAGCTTGTAACAACAATTGGTCGTCTAGGGATACTGAAAACTGCATCTGAAATTGGAATTGGAGCCGTAATTGTTCGTTACCAGAGCCCTCAAGACGAGTTGAAAGGGTTGACAGACAAGATGAAAATAACTTTCGTCGTTGCCAGAGCCCCCAAGACAAGTCAGAAGGGTCGACGGACAAAGTTGGATATCTAAGAGCCGAAGCCAACAATGCATCAAAAGCGGTTGGTCCCTAAGAATTTCAAAGGTATCACTCAAAGCCAGAGCCAACAATGCCACGTAGATAGTTAGTCGTTGAGTGCCAAACATATCAATATAATTGATATGAAGAAAATTTTGCTTCTAGCAACTTGCGGGGATCTTGTACTGGCCTTACACTGTACAAAAATCACTGAATTGAGCAACAGACTCTAAAACTCAGATCGTAAAGCAACTTGCGGATAAGATAATGTTCATACATAGGCAAGCACACAAATATTGGATACACGTGTTAGGCGGAATGAATTAAATATCACGCAAAATGCAAAAGTAGACAAACACACAAATTTATAGTAATACAATGACGATGCAAGCACACAAGCATACAGGCACATAAAAATATGCATTTCACACATGAATGCAAATTATAAAAAAAAAAAAAAAGATCTTTTTAATAATTTGAAAACTGGCTGGTTAGTCAGAGTATTGAAAAGTTGTTAAAACTTGAAATTTTGAGTCAAAAACCGGTGGGTTAGTCGGCCGCGTTAACCAACTTAAATGAAAATCAGCCATTAAAAACGTCCAGTTTTTGTGCACAATTTTAGGATTTCTTCCAACGTCACGCCTCCAAAAAGGAAGCCATGACTGTGATATGTTTCCTGATATATCATTATAAATTTGGTTACATTGGTTACAAATATAGCAACTAATCCTTTAGCGAAAAAATATCTCTAAATAATCACATTCTAATACAATCCTTCCACTTAATAATTCCTTACAAAATAAATAGTTAAATGCAACGGCTAAACAAATTACACAAAATCAATTCCATCAAATTACTCACATCCGGGTAAAGTTCTCAAAACAAACTGCAAATCTAATTAACTACAAAGAACTCTCAAAACTCCAACGCTGTCACACGGATCCTTAATCACTTTCATGACCTGTGGCAAGACGCAAAGTAGAGTGAAAGAATGAGCTCAAATAGCTCAGTAAGGTACAAAAATGACAAGATATCAAAGCAAAAACTAACAGAGTAGTACGACAATACTTGATGGAAATGGGCAAACCAAATTCTTATATCAAATACCAAAGCAAATGTGATTAAGCATTAACCCTAAACATATATATAATATGCCGGGAACGCTACAGAACAATATACGATGACTATGTTAGTCATAAGACCCAAACGTCGAACCAAACGTACAAACATCAAACATGTACTACCGGTAGCATGCTAGGCGTCTACTGATTGCAGCATATACAAACGTATATCCAAAGGACCCTCTCAATTTGATAGTTGTTCAAACATAGTCAATGTCAATTTTAAATTGATGCCCACAAATGTACGGATTCAATATATGCCAAGAGCGAGTGGATTACTTTGATGTGTAAACAGATACATAAAAAAAAGTAAACTAAATTTATCCAAACAAAAGAAGAGACAAAAGAGAGGATGCAAAATCAATATGACACTTGAACAAGTCCCTTAAAATTTTTCCAGGATGACCATGTCATTGACGTAAGCTTTAGAAATCAGCTAACCATTTCAAGTTATACGAACTGGAGAAGAACAAAGCAACAAACTACAACTGGGTTAAGTCTTATAGAAGACACAGCCATAAACTACAACATTTAGTACACCACAATAGTCTACCAAATGAAAAAAGACAGAGCAGCTGTTTACATGCTGGAAAAGGACTGAGCAATGGTTTTCAAGCTAGAAAAAAAAAAACAGAACAATGCTCTACAAGCTGAAAAAAAAAAAAACAGAGCCATGTACTATCCTTTAACCAATAAAGCTTCCCAAGATTTCAAAGGAATCAAAATATGGTTTTGAACTACAAGCACCTGCATTCACTAGAATTACGGCACCACGGAATTGTTGTAAAAAACATGAGCTAGGCAAAGAGTAAGAATAAAGAAGACCCACCCAAAATCTTACCTAATTGAATATGTCACTAAGGAAATATTTTGGAAAATCTACTAACCATCTAAACATGAATCCATCATATTATTGCATAAACAAGGTGCTTAAAAGCCAAAGAAATGAAGCCAAGACTCCATTCCTGTGAATATCAAATGCTTAGGCATCGAGGTCGTTAAATAAAAAACAGAAATTAAAGGAAGGCCCATCAACAATCTATATCCCTGAATGGGAAAGCATTAACATATTTATGATACTCAAATTTTAAGTGTAAGTAACAAGCTAGTGGATGAGTTTTGCAAATGAATTCTACTACTCCACAATGAAGTAAACTGCCAGCCATCAAATTCTCAAGATTAACAATTAGAAAATACATGGAAAGGCATCACCAATACAACACTGTTAACAAAAGTTTGAAGTTATTCGACAATCATGGCTCCGTGAGTTATACGGGAATCATGGCAGGTGCAAAAACTATTCAAAAAGGGAAATCAAAACCCTTGCCTTAGCAAAGAGAGTTCGGCAAGCAGGGGAAAGAAGAGGAGTCTGAGAGAGAGAGAGAGAGAGAGAGAGAGAGAGAGAACTCTATTTAAATAAAACCCTAACTGGCTAATTACACAACCCCCCCAAAAAAAAACTTTAGCCTCTTATTCAAAGGGCACCAAAACTTTTCTAATTTTACAAAGACCATAAGTTATTTATTTAGTCATTTAATTACTTGTTTATTTTAAAGTAGTAACATAGGATAAATAAGTATTGGGGTATTACATTCTCCCCACCTTCAAAGAATTCCATCCTTGAACTTTAAACGTACCTTAATGTTCTTGCAAATGCTATCTTATCAGAAAGCATGACACGCTCCTCACAATCCAAAAATATGTTCAGATTGCTCCTCAAAATATTTGTACTTGGTTAATAGACGAAACACGTTGAATTAAGTTACTCCAATCAACATTCAAATCACCCGAAACCAATACAATACCAACACGCTCCCGTTGCTCCACTATGGTAATACATTAAACCATAGCCTTGGTACAATGCCTAACATTAACACACTTAACTTCAAGGTATACCAAAAGTAATAACCAATCTTCACCTCAACCAAATGGACTTATACTTTACAGATCCAAACCGTGAGATTTCTTTCTTCTCACCTCTGCAACCCCATACTAGAATATAGGTGATCAAAACTTACGCCCGTACAAAGTTACAAATATAGCCATTTCAATACACTCTCAATGACATTCGCTGACAGCTGAATGTAACTTGTAACGAGAGTTGCTAAGTTATTGGCAGGCTTTCTGCCTAATGCATCAACCAACCCATTAGCGTAATAAATATAATACTTAATCAAATCGCCAACATCAATTTCCAGAGTCGCTATATCCACAACATCTTAGTATTGATACACATGGTTGCTCAAGACAGCATCAAACTCAATCCTTCAGTCCACATTTCATTGAGTACTAAAACCACAAACTCAATGTCTAAGGCTTAAGTAAAACTGCAACGATGCAGTGTCCATGAAAGTCAGTAATCAACATCACGAGAAAAAGAAATATGATTCCCATTAATTTTCACTAATCTGACCCCAAAATCAATATCATCAAATAACCTTTGAAACATACTACTTTGACTTAACCAATATTGATAACCCAATTTCTACGAGCACTACACGTCAGACCAAAGACTGAAAATTATAACCACTATGCTTTCGCTGTGCACTCTGATGTCTCAATCAAACGAGTTCAATCGATTACCAAATCCATCACAGCCAAATGTGTTTCCTTAAAATAACCCAAAATTTTAATTCTACACAGGCATCCACTAATGTTTAAATCTGTAAATCACCACGTCACTTATATATCACAATAACAACCTTTACTATCTGTAGCTCCTAATTGATAGAGCTATACAAAGACACCAAAAATTCTTAGTCTTGCCTTCAATCATCCACTTTAGTTGACGCTTAAAATCTTTAAATTTTAAAAACAAGAAACATATGGTCTACTATTACGTGCTAGGCCCAAATCTCACTCTTAGGCTGAAACATCTAATAAATTGTCAAAATCTATTCCACATTTTGGTGTAAAGTAGAAGGGATTGAACCAACATAATGTATCTAGGGTCTTCACAATAGAAGATTAAATGCTCGAGTATATCAGAAACTTAAAACTCAACTTAGAAGCTGGCGTGTCTAACAGTCATTAGGAGCTTGTATATACCAATCACTTCTCTTTGAATATTGTCATAGGCTTGAACGACTTGGTTGGATGGGGTAACTTCTGAGGGGTCAATGCCGAAGGCTGAACAGTGCATACAGGACAAACATTAAAGGTAGAACCGTTGTCTACAAGGATTAAAGACCCTCTTATCGAGTGCTGGCATGGTGATATAGAGCGGGTCGTTATGGCTTGGTTCTGATTTGGGCAAATCTGACTCAAAAATGGTGAGAACATTTTCCTAATTTATAGCCCCTAGCACCTGGGATAGGTCTCCGGGTTGGGGTTGGATAGGTATTTGAGACTTGTTAAGTAGTTTGATGAGGGCTTGCCGGTGAAACTATGAGGCAGATAACAATCCCAAGACAGAGATGTTAGCTTGGGTTTTCTTCAACTATCTTAGTCATCATCAGGAGGGTCTTAAGAACATAGTGGGTTAGATATGGTTGGCTAGTGCTGTCTGGTAAACTCGGCCTAATCGAGTTAGGTGAGATACCTCGACACTCGATTGAAACATAAACCGGTTTCTATGTTGTATTCTTCCTCGACAGTGAAGGCGTTGCCTTCCATCAACTCTTCCCATGTAATCACATCACAAAACAGTGGTAGAGAATCACACATTGCAACTGACTTCGAAACTTGCAGGCTGATTGGAACTATGAAAACTATCGGATCTGTAACTGGTATCATCAATAAAGTTAACCCTTTGAGGTGGTAAGGCTTCTTTTCGAACGTTCAGCTTCACCAGAGGGGAGACTTTGCCCTTGCCAATGAGGTCCTGTATGGCATATTAGAGCATTGTGCATCTCTCTATAGGGTGTTCCTTTCCTTGATGGTTGGTGCAGAAAGCATGTACATCATTTCCTTTTGGTATTACTATTGACATAGGGGTAGGTGGCAGCTCTGATATCATTTGCCTTCTCAAAGCTATTACAAATACTTTGTAAAGCGGTGCATTCAACGGCGTGAATTTCCTCCTAGGCTCTACAGTGGCCTCCAATGACATTACCTGTAGAGCTTGTATATCGTTGACATTGTTGGCTATGACTAGCTTAGGTTGTGCATTAGAATTCCACGGACCGGCTTAGTATATCCTTGGTTTTGACTAACGAGATGTGGTTCCCTTATTGATGGCGTCTTCTATCTATATAGAGATCCCATAAGGGCCTTGAACGGCGTGTGGTAATGGCCAAAGATATAATCATGGTATACGGGATTATTCCTGACAATGTTCACTTACTCTTCCTTCGTTAGACGATTCACCATCTGAGCCATCTTATTTCTCCATCTCATAATGAAGGCTGACACTGACTTTCTAAATTCTTATTTTGTGGTTCCTAGGTCTGTCCGGTTAATGTCCAAGTCGGCATTATACTAATACTGCTTAACAAACTCTCTCACAACTTCTTCTCAAGTTTGGACTCGGTCCTTATCCAAAGTGAGGAACCAACGAGAGGTGGCTCTTGTGGGAGTACAGTGCAACAACTGTATCAATTGGTTATGATTCGCTCTATATGGGGCTAGCACGTGCATGTACATCTTGATATGAATTTTGGGATTCGTGGTCCTGTCAAACTTATCCATCTCCGCTATCTTGAACTTAGGGGATAATCTATCTGCATGGTTCATTCTCATCAGGGTATTGAGGTCTAGAGGGTCATTGACTCTCCTCCTCCGAGCGATTTGGGACTTAAGCACCACCGGTTTATCTTTTTGCTCCGGAACTAAAGGGATTTTCACTTCCTCATCCTTGGATTCATATTCCCAATCGATATCTGGACCTTTCTTCTTGTCATCTCTTTTTTCCCATTTTGCCTCATCCTATTGATATTTCCTAACTCTCTTCTTGAGATTGTCTATTTTTGCGATAGTTCTAGACTACTGATCTGCTAGGGTTTGCAAAACTCTTGTAAAAATATTTCTGTAGTTCATTAATAATACGGACCAAATATGAGATTTGGGAAATTCCTCGGCCATTGGAGTTTGTGAGAGTTTTCCGGATGAGTGCCAATGCGAAGTATGCTTAGCCTTAACTATATAGAGCAATTTATCAAAAATTAAATTACACATACCACATAGATCGAACTGGCTGGCTGGCTCATACCCTAATGCTACCATAATAATTAAAAAAATCTTGTCTTTAGGGTGTTTTTTTTTATTTTTTTTTAAATTAAGGGGTAGGACTGACTAACCGTCCAGTTATCTAGGGTAGAAAACTGGTCGGTTGGGCAGTGAAGTTAGGGTTATTTTCTGGGGGGTAAGATTCTGACTAACCTTCTGGTTATCCTAGTAGATATACCGACCAGTTAGTTAGTGTGGGTGGGGTTTATTTTTGGGAATTTTCTAAAAAATTCCTAGGGGATAAGGCTCTGACTAACGGTCTGGTCATCCTGATGGATAAATCGGCTGGTGATCAGTGAGTTAGAGTTTATTTCTGGAAATTTTCTAGTAATTTTCTAAGGGACAAAGCTCTGACTAATCGCCCGGTCATCCTGATGGATAAATTGACCGGTTGGTCAGTGGGGTGGACTAGGGGTATAAATTAGCCAGTTTTGAATTTTTGTCAAGCAATGCACTTACTAACTAACCGTCTGGTTGGGAGCGCGGTTAACCGATCAGTTAGTCAGTGTCTCCTTTTTCTGGCGAAGTTACCAGTTTAGCTTACGGAATGTTGGTTGGTTTCTTTGCTAACATGTTGTACACCAATACATGTATTCTACCAAAATAGGTAGAACGCTGAATGGCCAGGGTGTGTGGTTTCTCTATTAATTCTAGTGTAAATATCACTCCATCAGCTCGACTGACCATATACCTCCCTCTTGTAACTCAAGAAGTTAATAATTGGCTATCATTAGTATATGTGCAAGCCATTTAATATACCAAGAAGACCAGGAGGTCGCTTTAGTATGAGGCCTTGGAGTTAGGGTACAATCAAAAGATCGCCTTGAGACCAGGAGGTCCAAGGGCTTCAATCGTTGCCCTCGAGAGGGTGGTCAGGGTATGACGTGCGCGTGTGTGAGGTATGAAAATAAAAGCGCAAGTACCACAATTATATAATATTGTACATGCCACACAATACAAAGAAAATACAACAAGGCCAAAAAGACAATAAAAAACTTTTCAAGTTTCGTCCTCTTATTTTCATCTCTAGCGGAGTCGCCACTGCAGCGAACCACCTAGAAAAAAAATCCTCTAAGAATTTCAGGAGTCGCCATATTATTTAATTAAAACTGTAGGGAAAATAAGAAAAAATAAAAAATGACTCTAAAATGTCCAAAATGGTGACTAGTCTATCGAAAATCGGGAAATGGGCTGGGGGACTAAGTTATGTAGCTGGAAGGTGTTAGGCACTCCCCACGCCTTTCCGCCTCCACTTTAGTTTTATTGATTTTTGGCCTTCTAAACATGTAACACGCAAAGTATGATAAAGCTAATCGTAAGTTTATTTTTATGTTTTTGGCTTGAACTTGCCATCGAGGGGTCGAATTGGCTACGTATCCAGTTAAATTATAACTGGAATCAAAACTGCCATAATTTGACTATGGTTCCACAAGAAGTAATCTACATTTCGAGACTTAGACTTAGACTCAAAAATGTAAAAGACTCTTTTGATTTTTGTAACAAAAATGTGACTACATGAATCAAAGACAATTTCTAAAGTGATTTTCTAAGCTAGAAAGCTATTAAAATTACCTCTTGAAGTAGCTCGTCTGGAAGGCTCATGGACGCTTTCCAAATGATCCACAATGGAAAGAGATCAAAAGACTTTTTAAAGTCAGTATGGATGGCTAAAAATTTCGAGAGAGATAAAGTATCACTTCACGGGTAAATGGTATACAAGCTCTAAAGAGATTAATTTTTGGATTCCAAACCAAAAAATCTTAAAAATCAAGGCCTTTATTAATAAAGCTCAGGGTTGCAGAATCTGATAAGATTAGCTATGCTCATCTACAAGGCTGGAGATAAGTCTGAATGTTGGATAAAATCGTAGATTGACAAAAGTCAGTTGACCGGCAGGTTAGTCAAAAACCGGCTGGTTCATCCCATAATTGAAAAATAACTTTTTCCTAATTTTAAGGCATTATCTGACCCCTAACTTCGGTCATTATATATGATTTTGCAGAATGGATGTACCATATTTGGGATTTATCACCTCTAACCATATAAATCATATATTTTAACTTTGAATCAAAGATAATTCATAGATTATTTTCCTAAATTATCTACACAAACTAACTAAACAATTAAAATAATCTAGACATTGGACTGGAATGACATAGTTGGATCGGACTGAACCATTTACTAACTGGACCACCAGACAAGACTGGACTATTGGTTTGTACAAGACTAAAAGACAATTAAACTGGACGGGACTGAATTAATTATATCAGGCTTAGGCTTGATAATCAACTCTAAATTAAGAGTAAAATCCATTGTTCATTTAATTAATAACAACAATGGGGTGTCTACAATGTATTTAGTTGGAAACCCACGTCGTTCACCAGCATCTTATATGCATCCGGATGATGTTAAAGTGTTGCCTTCCCTGGCTGTTGGGCTTGCCCCAACCATCTAATTCCTAAATAGGAAAAAGAAGAAGGTTAGAAAGAATGAGTTGAAAACTCAGAAGGAGCGAATGTTATAACAGCCACTAAAAAGGTGCTTGGTAATAAAGAACAAGTTGTGCCAAACACATCTCCAATATTTACCTCTAGAGAATCTGGATCAAAGTCGGGATCCAAATTTGTGAAGGCAAGAGGCAGTAAAGGATGTACCAGGATGGGATACAGGCCAAATTCCAAATGTGCCTGCATCGAGAGAAATGACTAGAGGTAGGAAACAAGTTGTCTCGCTAGGATCAGGACCCTTGACGAGATCTATGAGCCAAAACATCCTCAATGGTAATGATAGAGTGGAGCACAACAAGGTCACAAATCCATTCTAAGGGGTAGGCAATTCCATTTTTACAAAAGAGGACTTTCCCGAAGCAAACTCATCTTCGACGTCCTCTTCGTCATCAGTGAAAATACAGGATCTCTAGGCTCATCTTACAAATAAAGTTGTTGAATTAGGAAATGCCCATTCTTTTAAATCTTCAATAAGACCAAAAAAATCCTATGGTACCACCAGAGCTTGGGGCTTCGGGGAGTAAAGTACCTTCTTGTGGGGGTGGATACCCTCTGTGACTAAGTTCATGAACCTATTAGATAAAACAATGAACCCAACATTAATGGCCATGATTGATGACATTGTTTGAACTCAAGTTAAGAAAATTAGACAAAAGGAAGACGAGGGATTTCAAATGATAACAAAACTATATCCGTCAACTATTGAACCATTTTCTCCCAGATTTCAATTTTCTTAGCCGAACTTCAAGACGTTTACAGTCTTTGATATGCAGTTGGAGATCCGAGGCAGCATGTAGCTCATTTCTTATCTCAATGTCGACCTATAGCACGGACCGAGGCTTTGAAGGACCACCTTTCACGTCGTAGGCCAATCTCTCTGAGGTCTTGATCCTAAAGTTGGAGTCAATGGTAAAGAACTCCTTAAGCAGTTCTACAACTCTCAGAGATAATTCGAAGTGCTAAAGCTAATAGATATTAAGTAGCGTGACAACAAACCTGTAATTGACTTCATCTCAAGGTGGAGGGATCTTATATTTGCTTGCAAAGAGAGGTTATGTCACGACTAACACAGTTGAGCTCATGAACTAGGTCTCTGACCTACCACAGACCCACTGGAATCCCACCAAGGGCTCTGCCAGGCCTTACTCACTAAAACCAATATGAGCTGCAACTGAAATTAAAACTCTTACAAAGTTTAAATACATTCTCATATTCTAATTTCACTACAACACTCATGCTGATACTCTTCATAACTCTGAACAATCAAAATTAACCCAACCTATAATTCTATATAAAATCTGCTTTTTGAATTTCATTGCAACTCTTCTTAAAATAATACTTATGGTACAACTCACGATCAACTAACGCAGTCCTCGAAAGTCCACAGTCTCCTTTAACCCCATGCCCTCGCTCGTCACCGACACCTTACTTTTCATACTTGAAATGATAAGTAAGAAGTGAGCTTTCATGTGCTCAGTAAGTAACTAGTGACCTAACTAGCTAGACCGTAGCATGTCAAAAAATAACTTAGGTAGCCAAAATAACAACTTTATCAAGAAATGATACTTGAAAGCAGTAAACGGAATTTATTGCATAAAGCATGATAAAGTAAAAGTAAAGCAGCTCTGAGGGCATAAATGTTAGCGTGAAAACTTCTCAAGAAACTTTCCACCCAAGATCAGTGCAAACAATATACTCTGGTCAGCATACATAGCAATAGTGACTTGGGCCCGAAATCCCACCTCTGGATAATCATCATAGTGAAAGCAGGGGCGACCACTTACAGTAGCACTACACATTATGTCAACGTACATAATCCCGTTGATAAGGGTTCAAAATCTAACTTTCTCCCGTTAGATATGGGGCATAGTAACAAAGTCAGAAAAACCACCCTTTTTGTTCATTGTAAAACAAATCCTTGAAAAATTGATGGTCAAACCATCCCATTTCATATCGCTATTTTTCAAAACAATTCAGTTCTAAAACACGTCAAAGCCAAAAACCATACTACTTTCACTAAGATTTTAATTAAAGTTCCATAACAATCGTTTACATGTCAGTCCGGGTTTTATCTAGAAATAATTGTTTCTAAAAGCAGTTCACATTCTATAAACAACTCTTTCCCTAAAGAAACAGATAATTGTAATTAGAAGCAGTTCATTCCCTGTAAACATGCAGTACTTTCTCACAAATAGATAAACATATATGCTTTACATAAAAAAAACACTAGATGGATTGAAGGGTCTTACATGAACCGTTAATCAAATGTAGAAGTTTTCCTTTAAATCTGACCTCAGTCGCCTTTGACCAAATCTTAGTGTGGATCGTCCAATAGTTTGTTCGGATATTCGATTTGAATCAAGGATAACAATATGCCTGAATAGAAATTGATATTTTGGGCATGAAGATAATCTCAAACAAATTCGACTCCTTCTACAAAATTGTAGGTTTCAAAATCATACATGATTTAGGCTTTTTAAATTGCCCAAATCGGATATCGAATGAGTAAGTTAGGGCTAGTCGAAAACCTACGCACAAAATCTGTCAGATTTTGGAAAAACGTTATTTTGGACCTGTAGATGTTCTCAAATGGACTCAACTTCTTCTACAAAGTTGTAGATCTTGAAAAAAAGTACACATTTTAGGCTTGCGTTGCCTGAATGGGTATAGTGTGAGCAGATTATGGCCGGTCAAAGTTTGGATGTATGCCCAATATGGGGATTTGGGATGTTTTTGACCTAGCCACATTTTTCCTCATTTCCCTCGAAATTCTTCCTATGCTTTTTGCTTATGCTCTCTCTCTCTCTCTCTCTCTCTCTCTCTCTCCCCCTCCCTCCCTCCCTCCCTCCCTCCCTCCTTCCCTCCTTCCTTTGTTAAGTGTAACACATATTGTTGATAAACCAAAATCCCCCAATTTCTTCCATTTTCACTCTCTGTTTGACTTTCCCAAAATAAAAAAGTGTGTAAGAATATCATATTAACCCTTACATTAGTTATATTTATCTAAGTTTTCCCTTCACATTCATTAATTGTCGTTTCATGCAGCTTTAGTCTATTTACAACTTATGGACATTTAAAAAATATCACTAAAAGTCCTAAATGATGTCATTCACAACAATCGTCGCTATAACTCTTTAATATTACTTACGACATCCACCGCTAAAGTAATAAATAGCCGGCTAAAAATTATCGTAAAACCAATTTTAGGTTCGGGGTATTACACCTTGAAATTCAATATTCCTTATATTGCTCTTTTTAATCTTGTGTGGTCACAGACATCCACCAACAAAACATCTCAAGTGCTTTTGTTAAGGATTTGGCAAAGAAACCCAGTTACAACATCGAGCAACTTTGTAAGGTATATGCACTAAAAGCGTAAAGCACAATGTTGCCATATATGCATTTAACACGCTTCAACCGCCTGATAATGATCACCTCAATTATTGTTACTCTTGAATCACAATCTCTACCGCAATGTAAATGCTATCTTTAGAATTTACCCTTTCTCAATTTATACCATTATTGCAATTGACTCTAAGCCAAATTTGAGATAGAGGTATTATATTCCTCCCATTAAAAGAAACTCGTTCTCGAATTTCACAATATCTATAACGTTTAGGGCACCAATATTTCACGACGTGACTCTGGCAGCAACTAACATAATATCGGAGCACTGCGTAAACTTTGCACCAAAGTTCATCCCCCACAAATACCCAAACATTGCTATTCCCGTTCAGATTGTAACACTAAGCTCGAACATATCAATCACCACTTACGCTCTAAGGGCCGCAGAACCTCACGACTATGATGTTTGAAATTTACTTCTCATCCAATTGTGCTTTTAATTTCAATTAAAAGTTTACCTTGCTAACATTTGGGATTTCATGATCACATATAACTGGTCCTAGAAGAGGTCATTTCTCTCCCATTTTTCTTGTCTCTAAACCTAAGAGAAAACATCACTTTTTGAAAACGTGTAGACTATATGCTTACATAATCTCTATCTAACTATTATACTAAATGCATCTTCACAACCTTGGTGAGGTATTCGGCAACTAGAAACACATTTGTTCTAACCATCCTAATCCAGTATCACTCAATGGAAAGAAGTTGTCATGGTGTTATATATAACCTCCAAAACGCAAGTCAAAAACATTACTCGCGATCATGACAATTCAACTTCTAAATATCACTTAGAATTAGCATGATCATTACTGAAACTCTAAATATCACAAGATCGAAATGCTCTAAAACCATTTTTGTCACGACCCGAACCCACATCTGGGCCCGTGAACTCCAAACAATGGCTTTGCCAGGCCTTACTCTCTAAAACCAATATGAGTTGTAGCGGAAATTAAAACTTTTACAAAGTTTAATTACATTCTCATATTCTTATTTCAGTACAATACTCGTGCTAGTACTCTTCATAATTTTGAATATTCAAAAATTAACACTAAACTTACAATTCTATATGAACACTGCTTTTCAAATTTCATTGCAATCCTTCTTGAAATAACACTTATGGTACAATTCACGATCAACTAACATAGTCTCCAAAATTCCACACTGTTTGTCCTCTAACCCCAAGACCTCGCTCGTCACTATCACCTTATTTTCAAACCTGAAATGATAAGTAAGGAGTGAGCTTTCATGTGCTTAGCAAGTAACCTATAATGATCCCAAAATCCGGAGCATTAAGACCCTAAACTTTCGGAGCGTTAAGACTCGATCGATCAATTAGTAAATGACACAAATAACCTCAATTCTATAATTGAATTTCAATAAAGGTCAAAGCTTCGAATCAGTGGAATACTTCAATTTCATTAATATAACTACTCATAAATAAAAGGACCAAATTTAAGCTCTCAACAGAGTGAACTAAACAATATTTAACCACGTAGGGGTTCTAATGATTAATATGATAACGAAATACTAACTCTCATGTTCGGCTTTAAACCCAATCCCAAGCATTATATTGGCGATCCTTACCTGCATAAAGGAATCAAATAAGAGTGGGCTTTTGAGAGCTCAGTAAGGTCGCTCAAGAATCAGGATTGCTTCAAGAAAATTTCAGATTTATTTCAATGGCAATATGGGAAGAGACTCAACTTAATTCCTTAGATCAGATATCAATAAAAACAATTTTTGATACACTGTAAACGATGCAGATATTAAACATCAATAAATTTGTAAAACCACACAGGTAGTGAAGCGTAACACTTAGCAAAGCCACATACTTAGCAAAGCCACACAACTAGTGCTCACTAACACAAACTACATATGCATATGTATACTAGCTAGTCTATCAAGGTACTAGCCCACACCAACACACATCAACTCTTTCGGTTCACACCATCTCCCACTAGTACACATAAATGCAGGATTCCATGTCAAGATTCAGAAGAATAATATACGTTAATTCAACATATGATTCAGTGCTCGACTAAACAAAGCGGTTGAGCATTAATAAGAGTCATTGAACGTTTAATGCTCAATACAAGGTTTCAAAGGCAATAATTCTCAGTCCAAAACATAATAGAGTCCAAATAAGTTCGATAACAAATCAGAGAAATTTATAAAAAGCCAATTTGATGAAATGGATTTCATATAGGAATCTCTTATCTCGATCCAAGCTATGCGCGCTGTTAAGCAATCTCGTTCAAATCCTTTGATTTAACGTATATTGGTAAAGTATTTATTAGAATAAAACCTAGCCTCATAGAACCCAATGTTAACTTCTTCAATGTTACTCACTCAAACACTTTCCACTCAACCCAAATCAAAATGGGTCCCACGTATGGCCAAACCTAACCGAACACCCGCACACTCCTTAAGGCGTTATGATACCCCAAAATTGATAGAAAATTCTAATAAAACACTTTCACAGCTCAAAGCATCATGGAAAGTCAAAATATGAATTTTTTGAATTTTTAAAATACCTTTAAAATAATTTCTTTAAATACAAGAAAAGCCTAAAAAATAGCTTTTAATATTTTCAGTTGAAATCAGAGTTCCATAATTTTCTTATAATAGCTTTACATTATATAAGAAAATAAAAAAACTAAAATTAGGATTTAAAAAGTATCGAAACTATTTTAAAATCATCAGTTTCCTAAGTCAAATGTGATACAAGGTGAATGTTATCAGCTCAGAAAATTGTGAAACATAAACTGAGATTTCTTTATACTATAAAAACATTACTATAATTTTTCTAGAATTTAATAAGAATTTCAAAGGCTCAAAACAAATTTTAGAAAAATTGAACTTGCGAAAAACACTAAAAATACTAAGTTTTTTTTAGGAAAATCTTAAATTTTACCAGTAATTCTAATATTACCCCTAAGAAACTTCCTATAAAGTTTCAACAATTTAACATAATCGCACAATATCTCAGAGCCACGTGGTACAACTGTGCAAGCACAGTGTACCACCCCCACTGCACAAACCCATCACTGTTTAAGTCCTCTTTTTCCTCCTCCTTATTCTTCTCTCCTCACTGTCTGAACACACAAAGCACACAACCACACTCTCTCACCATTAACACATTACACAACACAATACCCATAATTTCATACACTTTACACAAACTAATTTCACAACCGTCAAAACACACATTACACTCACACACTACACCTCCTTCACGGCTGCTATGCAGCCCTCTTCCTCCCTCATTACACATCCACAAACACACCCTCATGGCACACCCAAAAATTCACAATACACAAACATACTAGTACCCACAAACACACAAACATGATTTATGCAACAAAACAGAGAAGGGAATACCTTGAAGATTTTTCCAAAGTTTTCCTTCTTTTTCTTCTCCCCCTTTCTCTATGTAACTCTCTGTAAGTGCAAGCAGAGGCGACCATTTACAATAGTAATGTGTATTACGTCAACGTACATAGCCCCGTTGACAAGGGCCCAAAATCAAACTTTCTCCGTTAGTTATGGGACATAGTAACCACGTGAGCAAAAACCAACCTTTTCGTTCATCGTAAACCAAATTCTTAAAAAACTGATAGTCAAACCATCCCATTTCATATATTTTCTGAAACAATTTAATTCTGAAACACGTCAATTCCAAAAACCACGCTACTTGCACTGAGCATTTTCATGAAAGTTCCATAACAATTATTTACATGTCGGTCTGGGTTTTATCGAGAGATAGTTATAGCTAAAAGCAGTTCACATTCTATAAAAAGCTCTTCAACTAAAGAAACAAATAATTGTAATCAACAGCAGTACATTTCTTGTAAACATGCAATACTTTCTCACAAATAGATAAATATATATGCTTTACATAAAAAACACTAGATGGATTGAAGGGTCTTACACGAACTGCTAACCTAAACCAGAAGTTTCTCTGTTCCATAACAATCGTTTACGTGTCAGTTTGGGTTTTATCGAGAAATAATTATTGTTAAAAGAAGTTCAAATTCTATAAACAACTCTTTCACTAAAGAAACATACAATTGTAATTAGAAGCAGTTCATTTCTTGTGAACACGCAGCACTTTCTCACAAATAGATAAACATTTATGCTTTACATAAAAAAAAAAACACTAGATCGATCAAAGGGTCTTACGAACCGCAAACCGAATTTGGAAGTTTTCCTTTGAATTTGACCTCAATCCCCTTTTACCAAATCTTGGTGCGAATCATCCAATAGTTTGTTTCGATACTCAATTTGACATAAACAATCGAGAATAACAATATGCCTGAATAGAAAATTGATATTTTAAGCCTGACGAAAATCTTAAACGAACTTGACTCTTTCTACAAATTTGTAAGTCTAAAAAAGATACTTGATTTAGGATTTTGAATCACCTAAATAAGATATCTAATGAACAAGTTTGGCTAGTTGAAAACCTAGAAACAAAATCTGTTCGATTTTTTAAATATGTTATTTTGGACCTAAAGATGATCGTAAATGGACTTAACTTTTTCTACAAAGTTGTAGCTCTTGAAAAAGTATGCGCTTTAGGCTTTTGAATTGCCTAAATCAAGTCTCGTATGAGCATATTATGGCTGGTTAAAGTTTGAATGTATGCTTAATAAGAGAATTCATGATTCTTTTGACCTAGCCACATTTCTCCTAGGGTTTTTCCTCCTTTTCTTTTTCTTCATTTCTCCCTGTCTTGTCCCTGAAATTCTTTCCTTTGCCCTTTGCTTCTTCCTTTGCCTTTTGCTTCTATTCTCTGTGTGTGTGTGTGTGTGTGTGTGTGTGTGTGTGCCTCGTTCCTTTGTTAAGTATAACCGATATTGACAATAAATCAAAATTTCCCAATTTCTCTCCTTTTCACTCTCTATCTTTGCCTTTCCCAAAATAAAGGAGCATTAAAATATCATATTAACCCTTTACCCTTAAATTGGTTATTTTTATCTGTGTTATCCCTTCACATTCATTAATTGTCTGTTTCACCCAGTTTCAGTCTATTTATAACTTGTGGACATTTAAAAATATCACTAGAAGTCCCAAATGATGTTTTTCACAACAACCGATGCTAAAGCTATTTAATATCACTTACGCCAATCACCGCTAAAGTAATAAATAGGTGGCCAAAAATTATCGTAAAACAATCCTAGGTTCAGGGTAATGCAATTTAACATAGAATGAGTTGCTCAAAATGCATAAGAACAACTTACAACATGAGCTATCCACTGCTCTGATGCCTCAAGAATTTTAAAAAATTCGAAGATTTGCGTACTAAAGCTCATGATATAAAGATGCATTTGAGCAATCTCATGTCATTTGCATTAGTGTAAGCTTGAAAGAAATCTCATGTCATAATTGAGGTTCAAAAACCCAAGGAAACCAAAAAGGTAATGAAACAAAAAGAAGTACTCCTTCTTGGAAGATTTGGTGGAAGATATCTTCGAAGATTTTTTGGAACAAAATCTGATCACTCTTCTAGAGTTAAGCAACTCCATGAAGTTGGAAAGAAAGAGAATCCGAAGTATTATTTGTATCATCATGTGATAAGTCATTCTTTGAAGGAGTGCTTTGAAGGATAAACTTCAGGAAATCCTTGTTCGAACACCACAAAAGTACAACCGTAGGTGAAGACAACCTCAAATCCATCACCACCATGATTTAGGATTGTCTCTAAGTCCTATAAACATGAAATATGGAATGTCAGATGACGAACACGATTGGATTGGTCATCTATGAGTCTAAAAGAATGAGGAAAAGGAAAAGCGTCACCTTAAAGTCTCTGAATATTGGCCACACGACATCGAAAGAGAAACCGAAGAAGCCCAAGGTTTCAAAAAAGAATAACAGAATGAAAGTGAGCATAAATAGGAAAATGCAGAAGCAAAAGAAGAAGAAATCCCAAAAGAATAATTTTGAAGTCCTTGTCTTGAATGAGCTTCTGGTTCAAATGCCTCAATCTCCAGCCACACTTAAGGAATCTATTCCTCCTAAATTACAAGCTCCAAAGGTACCATTTTACTCTAATAAAGTGAAGAAGATGGGTACTTTCAGCTGGTGCATGGCCATAGTTATCATTAGTGACGACAAAAGTGACGAGGAGATAGCTGAAGGCAATGCCTCTAATCTAATCGTCATTCCTGATTCTTGGATTCATTGGTGCGATACCATAATAAATGAGCCATTTTATGTTGATGATCCGAATCATCCATCAATATCATATTACAAGGACTCTAAAGTTAAGAATTGGTTATCTTCCCCAAAGCACATTCCAGCTACTCCACCAAATTGGCCTCAATATTTTTCGACTTCACTATCAGCTCACGAAGGTATTCTTCAGTGGTACCACCAAAACATTGTGGCTCATCGAATTTTTTCAAAAATAGGAAATTTGAATTCAAATCCGACACTGAAGAGATATAGGGCTCCCAAAAGGCTAAGGTTTGAAGATTCTATTCATTCGCAAATCAAGCTTTGATGATGAGCAAATAGAGTCGTGGGACCTTTTCGAGATGGATGAATATTAGACGTGCAAAAATTCAAGCTCATATTATTTCTCACTGGAGAACACTTATGATGAGAAAAATGTGTTAAATGAGCACAATACATGTCCTCGTGTTCTTCATGCTCCATGCACTCTCCTCGTAATGTCATCACAGTCGACGTTAACTTTTTGAAAGGGTAGGTCCGAGTCGATAATAGTCCTAGCAGTATGAAATGGCTAGGATTGAAGCCAAACAAGAGAGATGAGATCGGGCAAGTTTAACGGTCTCTTTAAAAGAAGGGTCAGATGCTTCAAAAAACCATAGTAGAAACGTCTCAGATTCACAAACACCATTTTTTACATGGATCAAAACATTTCCATTCCTTAAGGGATATCAGGTCTACTTTTCTTTATGTAATATGGGATTGGTTGCCTGATCAGACACCTAGTTCGAATTCTCGCACAATGCGGAGACACAGTGAGGAGTCTAGCTCTACTCGTACAAAAATATTCTCTCTCCTTAGATTGATGCACTGAAGATTGGGTTTTCATATCCCACCTAACTCATTACTAGATTATGACATATTGGTTGATCAATATTAATGGATGTATTATGTGCATAGACCTATAGAGATTTAGATGTTCGAACCTCTGGAAATTGATAATATGTCAGAGTCAATTGTATGATTTGGTGGGAGGCCTACTGATTAGAAAATTGAAATGTCACTTGAACTTTGAGTAATGGGGTTTTTAAGGCCTAGGAAGTTGTCCTTTTTTGGTCGAACAAACCCCTTTTCTTGGAGGATACAAACTCCCAAACTTTATTATCTACAAAGTCATGGGGATCCATAATGACATGTCCAGCGTCTTCTTAAGCGATGTGGAAAAATGGCCTCAAATTAAGCCTTATGCTTACATCAGTTCCCACTGTCTTTAGATGGCATTGCCTTTGATTGGTACTATTCACTAGAAGGAATTGTTGTCTCATCATGGGAAAGCATCAAGGAAGCTTTCATCGAGTCCCAATATATGTATAGACGAGACTCAAAATACCTATGAGACACGATTATGACTTTTCTGGAGGAAGGGGACATCACGAGGGTGATGACAATTACCACAGTTCCTCAGACATCTTTGTAAACATGGTTCAGATCTATGATGATCCCCAAGAAACCCAACATAGGGAGAAATCTTTTGATGAAGTTTGCATAACGTATCTGACTTACAAAAGAAAGTAAGAAGAGTGCCAACAATCTTCAGAGAATTCCACTTCGACTAGTCCAAGAGAACCTTACTTCGAAGAATAAGTCAGTTACGATGTTCTTGCACATCTTAAGAAAGTTCCCACCCTTTTAAGCATATATGATGCTCTAAAACTGTCACCAGAATTTTGAAAGTCACTAATATGTGCAATATAAATTCAGAAGATTTTCGAGTGGAAGTAAATAAAAGAAGTGGAATGGGAACTAAGATCCCGTAGGTGACAATGATTTCGTTCAATGACGATGACATGCATGCGGATGAACCAGACCACAATCGTCTACTTTTTATCACAAAACATGTAAATAACATGGAGATTTATTGAGTAATGGTAGATGGAGGATCTGTAGTTAAACTTTTGCCAAAAAGAAGTCTTATTACCCTCGGAATTTGCTTTTTGTGTTTACAACCAAGTCACTTGGTGATTCAAGGATTTAATCACATTGAACAATGCCCATTGGAAACGCGCACATGAAGACCAAGTTTAATGATATTAAGGAAGTTACTAAGTTCTTGGTTATTGACATTGATACTTCTTGCAATGCCCTGCCCAGGTGATCATGGATGCACAAAAAGCAATGCAATTCCCTTAACTTATCATTACTGCATAAAGTACCCATTGCCTCCACCCAGAAAAATAATGGAAGATTATTTCAGATAATGATCCATTTGACAGAGTAGAAGCATACTATGCCAATCCACCTTTTTATAAGTCAAAAGATAAGGAAAAGCTGAAAAAGCAAACCCAAGGCAACTATAGAGGAATCAGAACCCTAAGAGGGCATTTCATTATGTTCCAAAGTTAGGAAGAAGATTGGGGGCAAAAGTCTTAACACAATTGATCCGAAAATAGAATTAAAGGGTAAGTTTATCCTACCATTAAGGAAGATGGAATGTACCTAGGTTGATACCTATAGCAAGTTTATGGTTCCTTTCAAAGAAAACGGTGTGAAACCTATATGGTTTCATGCAATGGGAGATGTAGAGAATAAGTTATTAGAAGAATCTCCATCTGTTTTGAGAGAAGAAAGTCTTCCTCTAAAAGAAGCCGAATACAACGCTAAAACCACCCGAGTGTTGAGAAATATTGGGTTAGATCTAAAAAAGGCAAGTAACAAGGGTATAGCTCCTTTTAATTTAGTGCTAACAATAGAACAAATAAAAGCCCTTCTCTCAAGGGATCCAATTGAACACCAAAGGGCAGGTTTAGGATTTCAAGATAATTGTTTTGCCAAGAATGTCACCGTTAGTATGGCAAGTGTGAAAGAAGCCACATAATATAACAAAAGATAACACGTTACATTTGAGGAGGCCAAAGTCGAAGCCTTATTAACCATTTGTTTCTCGACTTGATAACTTTTTGATCGGGGAAAAGATGGAAAAATTGGGTTGTGTGAGATTGACACAGTCTCTGTAAGCATGACCATTTTTTGAGATAAGTCAAGCTCTAAAAATGATGGAGAGACTTAACCTGCACTCTCTGAGTTCGAAGAAGAAGACAAGCCACAGTTAACAAACTTCAGGAAGTGAACTTGGGAGATGGTGAAGACAAGAGGCTTAAATACATAAGCGCTTGTCTTCCCGAAGTAGAAGCCTGAGTACTGGAATGTCTTTGCATGGAACTACGACGAAATGCCTCGTCTTGATCCAAATGTTGCAATGCACAAGTTATCGGTTCATCCAACAAGCGACCTGTCAAACAGCCTAAGTCTAATATTGAACTGTAATTGCCTCTCATAGACCAGAGTCATACTACAATGGTTTTGATTCCGATTAGTCTGACCGGATATGCAGGCCATTTGACCCCTAATGTCGAGTTCAAGCCAATAATATAAATATAAACTTAGGGTTAGTTTTATTGCATATTTACATGTTATGTGTTTTGAAGGCCAAAATCAATAAAAATGAAGTAAAGACTGAAAGGGTGTAGCAGGTGCCTAACACCTTCCCGCTACATAACTTAGTCCTGAGCCCGTTCCTCTATTTTCAATAGATTACTTGTCCTTGAACATTTTAGAGTCATTTTCTTAGATTTTCTTATTCTTCCTATTTTTGAATCAAATAAGATGGCGACTCCTTAAAATTCTCATTCTTCGGGAGATTTTTTCGAGGCGGTTCGCTACATCACCTTTGTACGATCACATTACATCTTCAATTGTTCAAGGGAGCAACCGTCAGCAGCAACTTCCATGAAATAGGCTAAACACTTCATGAAATTTACAACAGTACGGAAAGGGTATTAAGCTAACCTTTTTGGATGGCTTAAATGGCCTCGTTGTATGCCTCTCCAAGCTTAGTAGCAGTTGCCTCCAGAGGCTTAGAATTTGTCAACTCTTGAAGTGTCTTTTTTTCTGTCTTAAGTGATGAATGTCCTCACCCTCAACTAACTCGAGTAATGGTTGAACCTTAGGCTTCCCGACAGATGTTGCGATAAAATTAGAGAAAGTAAGGACGTATAGAATGAGGTGTGCTGAATATATTTCTACCTTTATTTAAAACTTACCGCATGAAAAGTCCTTAGAAGGACTGGAAGCTTAAGAGACCTGAGAGATTCGCATAACATCTTGGGTGAACGAACTGGTGTTTGAAGGTAAACCCTTGTCACTGTTGCTTCAAAATTTGAGATCACATTATAAAAACATAACTATCATAGGATCAAACAAAATTTTGAGACTTTAAGATGTAAACAAATGAATTTATATACCTCAAAAGGCATCTAGGGGTAAAGACGGGAGAGGGAGCTAGAGCTAATAAGTTCATGACCGGAAAGTAACTTGAAGGGATGGATCCCTTGGATTACTTATCGTCAGATTATGTTCGCTAGAAAATCAAGATCTACCGATTCTGATTTGTTAAGAGATGAATCATTTGAATTTGGGTTTATAATCCAAATCTTGACGTTTTTGAAAAGATTTCAACACTTTCACCCTAAGAGGTAGCTAAAGACTCCAAAGAAGCAGCTAAAGAACCAGGGCTAGAAGTTTCTCACCTAATATCAATTATGCTCTGAATTTAAAGATGACCTAGGGCAAGGATGTCATGACCTTCACCACTACACATTTGAATAATTCTCTCGTCATCATCACGAAGAGATTGTTTAGGAAATTCCTAAATTGCCGCATCAGGGAAACCTTCACCATCGCTAGATTATATGGAGTTCTAACACAGTGAGCATGATGATGTTTCTCAAGGAAGGATTCAAACAAAAAAATAACATAGCAGAAGGGCCGGCTTTCACAATAGTTTTTTTGGGAAGTCTTTTTTCCTTCTAGAATTGATTGAAAACTACAAATAGATCATCAAAACTATGAGCAAAGTCTAGACATACATCATCCTTGAGCAAAAGAGGCATGTTTCCATGATGAGTTTTAACCCGCTCAGGACTGCACGAGATTCCATGCAAGAAATATTAACCTTATATTCTGAAAGGTTTGTTGTAACAATGCTGTGGACATTCTCTACCAGAGGGGTGGGATGTGAGCTTCGTCCAAACTTAATCATCTTTTTAAGTGTGTTTTTTTTTAGGTTCTTGGCCTTTTTCATCTTTTCCTTATTAGGGTACCACCATATCTCTTGGCAGAAGAAGACATGTCAGCTGGAGGCAGCATAAATCGAATGGAGCCACCACTTTTCATAAGGCTCCGTTACCAAATCCGTTACATCCCGATTTGGTAAATGTACAATCGTATCGGGTCGGAGTGCATCATCTTACACCAGTAAAAATAGAAATTTGTAAGCGTAAGATATTTCTTTGGATCTTCTGAAGGCAAAGGGCATGTTAGGACAAAACAACCTTGGCGGGCAAAGTGGGTAAAGGTCTATAATTCAACGATCAGCAGAACACCTACCTTTTAGGTTAGGATCCTAGGAAGCATTGAAATCAAGTAGCCATAGAGAAAGTCAGAGATTTTCTGCCTTTATTGGAACCTAAGATAGTCTGATTAAACGGTTCACTTTTTTTGTCAAGTTCACAAAACTACACTTGATTAGAGTAGCAAAAAAAAATTATCTTCATCATGGAGTGAAAGGTGGTAGGCTGCTGGGAAGTACAGGGAAATCCATCTAAAAAGATATTGAAATGGCCCTAAGGTGCTTTTTTGTTCTAAGCAAAGAATATGTCGAGGCAATTTTTCAAAGTGCATGATGCACAAAAGCAAGCATTATAAACCCCCCAAGTATCCTTTCGTCGAGATAGTGGTTTTCTTCCCGAATCCTAGATTTCTGATAGGCCGTTTGTGCAATTCCAAGCCATTTGCATGGAAAGGTGAAAATGTGCGGGGATGTATTATATTTTTAATGAAGCACGAAAGCCAGGTCTCTTGAAACTCTTCTCGCTAGAAACTCGTTTGCCAAGATATCGAATAATTCATGAGATATTGTAGGGCTGGAAGCAGAGTATATGGTTTCATTCAATGGCATGTAGTCGTCATAAAACTCACCTAATATAAGGATACCTCTAATCCTGTGAAGATCCTATATGGATATACCAAGTTCACCATAGATCATGTGGAAGGTATTGGTATACGGTGACCGACGCTCTAAAAAGCCTTTGAAAAGGATGACATGTGGTCATAACCAAATTGGGGCAAATAAATTGCCATATGAATCCCAGGTTTCTTCAAAATCATCGAGAAGGCACATAGGATATCATTCACCCAGAATGCCCAAGCCTACTCCTAGAAGTACGGAGGGATACCAAAGTACTGAAGAAAGGATGCCATGATGAGCCATTTGTCTTTATTCGCATCAAAAGGATCCTGTAGTCCAAACAGCTTGCCAACTCATAAAGGATGCAATAAAGAAGCATCCTTAACTTAAAGCCTTTCAAAGTACCTCTTTCCGATATGCCACAACCTTTTTGAATTGCATGAAAAGTCAAGCTCGGAGTTTAAGGAGATGTAGGAATGTAACAAGCAACATCTTCTGCGATAATAAGTCATGAAGAGAAGGTTGCCTTACGACATTTGGTCCAGATTTGTCCACAACATCAGCTTCCACGCAATAGAGATTCTCGAATGACTTATCGAGTTTTATGGAATCTATATGATTTTAACAACACGAGAGAGAGAGAGAGAGTGTGTGTGTGTGTGTGGTTTAGTCAAATCAAATTTTGACTAAGTATATTTTATTCCTCTGCCAGAGACGAAAGTTCAGAATAAGGGAACAATCACGAACAAAAGCCTCTACTAGAAAGGACAAAAGCTTAGAATTCACTCACGAAGCTCTCATCTCCATAGCTACAATGGATTGGCCAAAGAAATGCAACCTAGCACGAGCCTCCCACGAAAGGAGGATGCCAGAAGCATGGATTGAAAAAAACCTGTCTTGACAAGAAACCTCAAATTGAGGATGCCAGTACAACGTTATCGAAGTTCCTCTAGGGAATATCCATTGAAGGATAAACTAAATGAAGCTTTGGAGCTAGGAAAATCACGAAAGTCCTTTCTGGAAGTACCTAGCTATGCCAAATTGAGCTTAGTGACGAATGTATTTTATAAGAAAGAGTTAAGCAGATTAAGCTTGATGCTTAGACAAAGGTTATCTCAAGAATGGAAATTCAGGCCGACATATAAAGCCATAAGGTAATGCAAATGAAAACCTCCACATCAAGGAAAACCTAGACTGACACGCAAAGCCTTGATTAAAACAAAGGCTTTCAAGCCAAGAATGAAGATCCTAACTTGCCATAAAAGAAGAATTACACCCCTAGATGTAATGTGGTAGAGTCTGAAGACATTTGCCAAAAAAGTAGGCGAAGATTCTAACTTGCCATAAAAGAAGAGTTCTACCCGCTAGATGTAATGTGGTAGAGTCTGAAGACATCCGACAAAAAAGTAGGCTTGTCGAAACGGAAATGCCTACTTGAAAAAAAAAAGAAAAGCTAATGTGGTTAGGAATTCAACCAACATATGTTGGTTCTTAAACTCAAGATGAGCTTGATTTTGAAAAGGTCACACTACTTTATGCTATATTTTTTTCCTTTTTTGCACATGTGGGTGGTGTCGATGAGTTATAAGACAAAAGAGGAGTTATTCAAAAAGAGACTACAACATCTTAATGCTCGTCATTAGGGACTAAAGAAGATCAAGACGAACAAAGCTTGCCAAGACAACATAAGGAAAGCAATACAAGAAGCATTCATTTCTCCAAGTTGTTGATACTAAAAGGCATCTGATATACCTCAAATATAACTCCCAATAATTGGGGAATACCTGGCAATCCTAGTCAAACTAGGAGACCGATAATTATCTTATCAGGGATCGTGACGTGATCCTCAAGAATCCTAACGCGATCCTAACACATCTAGCCTACGGCCCAGTCCTACTAAGGCTCTTCTTCCTACCACTATATAAAGGGGTCTATCCCCCAGGTATGGGGGAACTACACACATTCATGCTTTTTCAAAGTCATTATCATGTAGCTGCGCTCTGACTTAAGCATCGAAGAGTTCTCCGTTGGAAACCCCACCTGGCGGTCACTCATTTTCTGTCTTGCAGGTCATCGGTTCAGGCTCGGGTTCCGTAACAAACGCGGAACATATTTTTAGCAGCAACATTTTGGCGCCATCCGTGGGACACGCCAGCCTAGCCGTTTGACCTCAAGAAAATTCAACAGTTTATCCCAATTGCCGACGACAATGTATCGGAACCATCGGCAGAACCATGGCCTCGATTAAATTATTGTCTCGGTCACAAAAATACAAACGCATTGGCCAAAGAGTATTCAGAACCAGCAAAGTGCCGTGAGCCACCGGTTGCACCGTCGCAATCTACCCAGTCGCCAGAATTGCAGCAGCGCCAACAACCAAACCCAAAAACAAGAAAAAAGAAGACCGGAGTCAAGGGCGGCCACAAAACCATCGCCGTCACTATGAAGCTACCGGAATACAAATCACAATGAAAAAAAGGAGAAAGAGAAGAGGATGCTTCCGGCAACGATTCATCGGAACCACCGGAAGGAGCGTCGCCACAGCGCAAGGTCAAAATCCTAACAGGCCGCCGCACCCCATAGTTCAAAACCTTAAACGAGCTGATCAATGGTGTCGTATACCATCACCGCTGCCAGCCAATGTTCGCAACAAGGTTGCTGCCACCACAACACTCCATAGCTTGCCGACAACAGAACCAGTCAATCCCATCACACTGGAATTGTAACACCATTGTGAGGGGCCCGCCACCACAAGGGCCACTGTGATCAACACCTCAGTTCACCACAGCCATCACAGAGCTGTCGTCACCGAAAGATGCCCTAGCAGCGACGCCGCCCAGGGGTCAAAACCTTAACAGCTAACCATCCACCGCATGCAAGAGGTCGGTGCTACGCATACCAATGGGCTGCCACCCATCCTTAGATCTATGCAGTGACGCTCTAGCAAGCAAGCAGTGACAGACCGCCTCCATGCTGTTGAGGCACACACCGCGACAGGCAAATGCCGGTACCGCTAAAATCACCTTCAAGAAGCAGTGCCGCCACAATCAATCAGCGCGACCATAATAGTGGATCTACAACCCGCCGTAAAATAGCAGCGCCAATAGGCGCCATCACCACTACGAAGTACAGCACAATCGCCACCCCGACGACAGTATCAATCCATAATTGAAGACTCCCGACCACCACGAATCGGTTGGCACCGATGACCAACAACATCACTTCGGTGGCCAGCTATCGACATCACTTCGGTTGATTGCTCACTGACGCCGGAGACATGACCCTGTCACAGATCCGTTTAAGTGATGACCAAAAGCACGGCACTAGTCCGACAAGATCGCAGATCGAGACAACGGCTAGCAATGTCTCCAGCGCGCCACCGCCACACCTTCAGATCTGCTCTGCTACCATCAACGGCTGTGTACTTGCACTGCCAATTTAGCAATCTCTTCCCTATGAGATCAACAACTACCACCAACACCTATGCTGCCCCGGCCAAGACCTCTCTCGGCATCTCGTTGTTCGAAGCAATTGCTAGATCTGCCATCGCTGCCCTGCCATGGCGCCGCTGCTCCCTGTGGTGGTCCGATCTGCCTTTATTGCTGCCTTTTGGTCAGAGATAAAAACAAGCAGATAAGTCCAATGCCTCTCTTTTTTGTTTAATTGAGTATTCCCTCTATAAATATGCATATTCACGTTTTAGACCCACATATGCCATATATTTAGAAAAGCATTAGGCTTTTTTTTTTACCTGTGAAAATTGCATATGTATTCTTGAGACCCAAAGCGTCTCGTCTCACTTATTTAACTTAGGCCAGGTATATTTGAAAGCATTAAGGATTTTAACCGAGATAATATCATATTCAAGACCTACATGGTCTCATTTATTTAAACATATGCCGCACATTCTTTAAAAACAGCATATACTTCCTCGTATATTCGTCGCTAAAAGATTAAGCGACTACGATTCTAGGAGCTAGCAAGCCCCTTAAGGGCTGCTTCTCCTACACGTTCATATATTACCTAGACCAATGTTATTTTTTGGTCTAGCATTATTTAGTTGCGCCAATTAGCCTAAACACGTCTCTATTAACTCTCATCGGCGATATTTCCTTCGATGCCACCTTCGTCGCCATCCCCGGCAACCCACGCCCAGACGAAATATAGCCTGCCACCGCCACCGTCGCAGCCACTACTGCCGATCTTCAAAACTGAAGAACCGCCGTCGCCACTGCCACCGATCTCTTTTGTAGTCTCTTGATTTTCAGGTAGGTTTTGCACCTGTTTTTCATATCCATTTGCACCCTTTTCACAAATTTACTTGTAATTGTATTTATGCAATGCAACAATGTGTATGCTTGTTTAAACGATTGGTTTTACATGGTTGAGTGATTGAAATGAGTCTAGTGATCAGCTAAGTTGTTCCGTGGGAATTTGTTAATAAGATACTTTGAATTACGTTAGAATTTTTAGTAAAAGTTTACAATTTTCTGAAATAGTGTGTATTTTTAACCCTAAATTGAATGCCCTAATCCAATCAGACCCTAAATTGAACTAATTGAACGCTAAATTGAATGCCCAAATTCAACCAAACCCTAAATTGAACTAATTGAACCCCCTAATTGAACCCTAAATTGAAGTAATTGAACCCTAAATTGAATGCCTTAATCGAATTGAACCCTAAATTTAACTAATTGAACCCTAAATTGAATGCCCTAATTCAACCGAACCCTAAATTGAACCCCTAATTGAACCCTAAATTGAATGTCCTAATCCAACCGAACCCTAAATTAAACTTATTGAACCCCCTAATTGAACCCTAAATTGAATTCCCAATTCAACTAACCCCTAAATTGAACTAATTGAACTATAATTGAACCCTAAATTGAAGTAATTGAACCCTAATTAAACCCTAAATTGAATGCCCTAATCCGGGCTCGAACCCTAAATTTAACCCCTAATTGAACACTAAATTGAATGCCCCAATTCAACCGAACCCTAAATTGAAGTAATTGAATCCTAATTAAACCCTAAATTGAATGCCTTAATCGAATCGAACCATAAATTAAACTAATTGAACTCTTAATTGAACCTTAAATTGAATGCCCTAATCCAACCGAACCCTAAATTGAACTTATTGAATCCCTAATTGAATGCCCCAATTCAACCGACCACTAAATTCAACTATAATTGAACCCTAAATTGATGTAATCGAACCCTAATTAAACTACTTGAACCCCTAATTGAACCGAACCCTAAATTAAACTATTTAAACCCCTAATTGAACCCTAAATTGAATGTCCTAATCCAATCGAACCCCAAATTGAACTAATTGAACCCTAAATTGAATGTCCCAATTCAACCGAACCCTAAATTGAACTAATAGAACCCCCTAATTAAACCCTGAATTGAAGTAACTGAACCCCCTGATTGAACCCTAAATTAATTGCCCTAATCGAATCGAATCCCAAATTGAAATAATTCAAGCGTATCGGATATGTGCATTTTGAACAATTTTTTTTCATTTGAACATTGATCATTTGTTTGATAATTTTAGGTTGTTAATTGTGCATTTGAGA
>JAVXUP010000101.1:815000-818056 GCA_033070095.1 Escallonia herrerae | reverse complement strand
TATATAGATTTGATACTGTAAATACTTTCAGTATCACTTAACGTTTCATCTACTTCTAGTAAATCTTCATTTGTATTATTAACTATCATAGATTTGAAATTATTATTATTTTGTCTTCTAGGACAACTAGAACTTAAGTATCTGCATAATCTTTCTTCTTTTTTACTGCTATATTTATTTGGTTTGCAATATAAGACTGCTCCCCAGCCTTCTTTGCAACCGTCTTGCATTATTTTGATATAAAATTTGTGGAGAAATTAAGTCTAGCCTATTTTGTCTAAATTGTTCAATTTGTCTATCTATGTCTATGACTTGTTCTAAGGAAGCTATGGGTGCAGGAGGATTTCTAAATAGTCTTAGAACTCTATTACCTACTGTATTTTCATTTCTTCTTCTAGTTTCTGTTGCGAGTATTTTTCAAATAAACATGATATTCTTAACGCTATAGAAAAGTTATCCTTTATAGGAGAAGACCCCATTAAAAGATGGGACCTAAACAAAATATACTGTAAGTTAGATATTATAAACCCAGACTATATTGTTAAGACTGCTAATATAGAAGCAAGTAGTTTAGACACTGAAGACTTTAAAATGCATATTAAAGAACTTATACAATTAGGAGTAATCAGATCTAGTAACAGTCCACACAGATCAGCAGCGTTTATAGTTAGAAACCATGCTGAGATAATTAGAAACAAGAGTAGGATGGCTGTTTATTAGGATCATCTAAATTTATAGTTTCTATGAGATTTTCTTTAATATGAGCTAAGGTATCTTCAATTTGTATTATTTTTTGTTCTAAATATTCTAATCGTCTATTAACATTCTTATCGTAATAAGTGTTATCTTGTGTTGATTTAGACGTATTTGTTTTACTGATGTCTAAATTGTATTTTTGTTTTAGGCATTTAGTGCATGCTTCTTTATAGCATAAATTGCATTTGCATCTTACTTTAATGGCGGGATACCATTTACAGATATAACATGTATTGGTGTTGACAATTGTCTTCTGTGTTTAAGTTTTGTTCTGAGGGTTTAAACATAAAATTATAGATATTAGATTGTTTTAAGGAGTTTATAAACATGTCTATTTGATCAGTAGTTTCGACGGGAAGCACTTCTTCCTCATCATTGCTACTTAAAGAACAGATGTCTTCTGCGTAGGAGCAATAGAAGTTGATATGAACAACAATGGTGGCATATTCTATTGTGCACCAGACTTTTGCTTAAATACAAGAGATTTTGCTAGAAACATTAAAATTAAAATAATGACAAAAGGATATGAAGATTTTCAGCAAGGTAAAAATCTTCTAATCTGTACTACCTTTATATGTTCAATTTGTCTATCTAAATTTAAGTGTCTGGGTTATTAATTAAGTCTAGCCTATTTTATCTAAATTGTTCAATTTGTCTATCTAGATTATTCATCTGTTTCGGTTTCTTGAGTGTCTGGGTTATTGCTTCGTATTCTTTAGAGCTACTCATTTATATTCTATTCCCTGTATGTTAAAATATTGTCTTAAATTATTTTCTATTCTAACATTTTGTTTTTCCATATTCTGTATTTTTTGTTTACTTTCTCTTAGTTCTTGCCTAATTTCTTCAAGTTGTTTTTGTATATAGTCTAAATTATTATGTTTTGGTTTATCTAAGTTAGATTGTAACATGTTTTTAATATAATCTAAATTTTCTCTTATTATTTTAAAGCTATGTTGATCTGTTTGTATATTGAGATATTCTATGTTTTTAGACATTTTAATAGGGTAAATATAAATTTCTTCTAGTTTGTCTATTATTTTCTTGTTGCTGTATCATAAGTGTTTGCAGATTACTTAAATGTAATTGACTCATATAATTATCATAAGATTCATCATCTAACTGTGTTCTAATATGTCTTAAGAGTCCTTCTAAATATGCATTAACTTGTAGAAAATCATTTTCTAAGGTTATAAACAAATGTCCATAAGTTTGTAAGGGTCTAGGAACAGATCTTAGTCTTCCTAGTTGCATTAATAATTTTAATCTATTATTAACGTAGTGAATGCGATTTAAAGCAGTATAAAAACGATTGAATTGAATTGTATTTTCTTCAGGTGTAGAATTATATGTCATAGTATCTTCAGTATAATCACTATAAAATGAAGGATCTACTGGTCTATTGTTACTACTCATTTTATGTTTCAAAGGCGTTGTCGAGATTGGCCATGGCTTCTTCATCCCATGGGTAATCATTATCACTTGCGTTATAATCTGTATTATTATCTTCGTTTGTATCTTCAACCTCATTGTTTATATTTAAGGCATTCATATTATTAATTACATCTATAGGTACGCCTAAACTTTCTAAGCGTGATTCTTCATCTATTTGTCTAAGTCTACGATGAATTTCGCTATAATAGAGTGAATTGTTTTGTTGATCTTTCAATTGTATATAAAAACCTATAAGGTGTTGAAAAAATATATCAAAGTCTTCTAATAAGGAATCTAAATTTAGAAAATATCTAATGTAAAAAGATAAAGGATTGTATAAAAGGGTGATACAATCGGTATCTATATAATGTTTTATTCTATCATTTGTAAAATCTATTATTTCTAAGGTATTAAAGAATTTGTTAAAATTATCTAAGATGTCTATTCTCATCTGTTGATCTAGATTATAATCATTTATCATGTCTTCGAAACTAAAAGGATCTTGAGGAGGTTCGAAATTTAAATTTCTACTTCTTTCCATATTAACTAGGTAAATTTATACTGTCTGTATCCGTGCTACCTAAAATATCTTCACTAGAGTTTACTTCTCTATTTATTTGTAAATTATGTATATGGTCTGTTATATTTTCTAAAGCATTAGCTTCATGTCTTTCAGACATTTGCCTAAAGAGATCTATATTTGGTCTATTAGTTCTATTTCTGACGTACTCATTGTGATAATAACTATTGTTATCCATGTCTTTAAAGCATATATAAAAAGCTATTAGAAGAAATAAGTATAGAAGAAGAATTTTTAAACAATTATGAATTGTATTCTACTACAGAAGGAACCATAGAGGACTATT